>JAODAL010037982.1:0-39747 GCA_025379985.1 Phyllomedusa bahiana | reverse complement strand
TTTTAATGCCAAATCTGCAGTTTTTAGCAGAAGAGTCATTCGAAGAGTCTTCAGAGTGTCAGCTTTTTTCAAACCCGGCCAATCGGAGGCTAGCCCCGCCTACCTCAACTGATAAATCTATTACTTTGAATAGGTAGAAACATGTGAGCCTTTGGTGGGCGGGGCTAACACCTGCTCATGAATAAGATTTGAGGGGTAAATGCTCTAAAACTGCTGCATCTTACAGAATAAGGGACACAGCGCTGGAAACAGCAGGTCTGACACTACCTTGTGCTGCCCTCAGCAAAGGGGGCATAACCTATGTGACAGGTTCCCTTTAATAACTTACATGAAATCGTAAGACCGCAGGTGCATCAACACATTGGCATCCATCTGAGTGACCTCTATGGTGCCCTCAAAATTTTCATCCATTATTTCAGACTCTGCTTCTGGCGTCTCGTCATTCTTTGTTACTGCCCTTATTTTGTTAAGGCGACAGTTTTCTTGGATCATAGCCACTGAAGTGTCACTGATGTCATTGACCGTGACTTTCACAGAGTTCCCGAGGTGTTTTGCCCACTGCAATCCCATGATGCCTAGAAATGCAAACAATGCTTTTAGATCTGCTTAATATTGTAATAGACCCCAAATATCAGTAAACAGATAACAAAAACTTACTGTAATTTAATGTATGACAACAACAGACAACACCAACAACAGATAAAAAGCTATGGCTCTGAATTTTCATCTATGAAGTAAATAAGATCCATTTACAGAGATGTTCCCACCATGCACTTTGATGGCATATCAATAGGATATACCATGATAGTGTGATAGGTGCGGGTCTCTGACAGAACCAGGGATCCCCAGCCAGTCTCCCATGTTGGTACTTGCCAGGCCTTAAAGGGAATGAGTCATCAAAAAATGTCCCGTTTACATTTTTTAGGAATCGTTGGTTGTTATTTTTTTTTTTTTTTTCATATCCCTTTCAATATATTTTAATAATAATTTTTAAGTCCTGCAGTTTTCACTTTGGCCACTAGGCCTTGTTTGTACTGCTTTAACAGCAGTCAGAGAGATGCTTTACAGTAGCTTCATGCACATAGGAGTCTTAAGACTGACTTAGTCCCATTGACTTCTATAGGAGAGTTTTCTAGTCATGCTCTGTGACCTGGGAAGGAGTCACTTGCAGAGAGGTGAAAGGGTCAACTGTGATTATCTCCTCTTGTGATTGGTGGATCCTGTGTTATGTATTCACACTGGTGTCTCCTTTTAGTTTGACCCTGCTTGTGGTAATAATGAGCAGAAAACGGAGAATCTTTCTCTACAGAACAGGAAGTGTCTGAATATTATTAGGCTTAGTAGCCCAAGTGAAAACTGCAGGACTTAAGTATTATTAAAAAATATTGAAAGTGATATGGAAAATGAAAAAACAAAACAGGCAGTCCCCGGGTTACAAACGGGATAGGGTTTGTAGGTTTGTTCTTAAGTTGAATTTTTATGTAAGTCGGAACAGGTATATTTAATAAATGTAACTCCAGCAAAATGTTTTTTTTTTCTGTTTAGGATAGTGCAGGGAACAGATTTTACATTTTTTTTTGCTATTTGTGCTCCTGTTTAGAAGATTTCACCTCAATTATGGTATCTCATGTGCAGCTGTGGCATGCTGGCACTTGGTTATTATGGGGCATGACTTGGTGTGTGATGTCAGCACGCCCAGCCATGCCCCAAAAGTCTCCGTTTGTAACTGGGGACGGATGTAAGTCGAAACGATGTAAGTCGGGGACTGCCTGTATAACCAAAAATTCTTAAAAAATGTGTTTAACATAAAAACATGAGTTAAACAATAACTCATTTTTGATGACGCATTCCCTTTAAGCCGTGTAATATCTGCGATCTGACGAGGGCAGGCACATTCAGCTTAGAATGGCCGTTGACAATTGAACCAGGGATTCCCAGCCAGTCTCCCACGCTGGTACTTATGAGGACAACATCAACGGCCATTCTAATCTGAATGTGCCAGACCTCATCAGATGGCAGATATTACACCGCTTAAAGCCTGGCAAGTACCAGTGTGGGAGACTGGCTGGGAATCCCTGGTATAGGTGCGGGTCTCACCTCTGAAACCTGCACCCATCTAGGGAACAGGCCACTAAAAGCCTTGTCTCAGAACAAACAGTCAGTCGCACCTTCAGGGGTCCTTTCCCGTGGGAGCCTCCCCTATTACACTTTTATGGAATATCCCATAGGAAATTAAACATATACAAATGACCATGTGGACTATGTAGGTGGATCACATAAGTTGTGATTTAATGTGCTGTCCTGTTGCTGGATTACCCTGCTCCAACAGCCAAATTCAGATGAAATCGCAGCCACATGCGGTGGCCAATTCTTGTAGGAGGTTGCTGGTGATATTGCCATTTCCTTCGCAAACTCGTGTGGCCGTTGGCGATCACATGCAGCCGTGGTTTTGTCCACATGTGGCTGCCAGAGTGTGTGAATCCATCCTTTATAGGCAAGAAGCAATTCTGATCAGATGGACTTCAAAACAGAGCCTTACAAGGTATTGTGGTGTATGTAGTTCACTATGAGCAGCATCATCACAGTGCATGTGGTCCCCAAAACAAAGGTAACTTAACCAAATGCACCTTTAAAAAGTCACTTCAATAACATAAAAATGAATAGTTCTATAGACAAATTCAACAGATGTTGTCAATAAGCAAAGAAAAACACAAAAAATTCTTATCCACGCAGCATCTATGTCCCTACCTGTGGAACTAAAAGCATCAAGACACTCCAATGGTTTCCTCTCTTCGGTCAGTACCGCGAGAGCACAAAATATTAGCTGCCTGAAACAAAGCAAAGATGTACATTTTCATACTCAAAGAAAAAAATATGCTGCCGTATCTCTCTACATACACATCTCAATAAACTTAAAGGGGATGTCCACCTTTTCTTTTTTTAAAGGAGGTCTCTCACCATACTGTTTCACTGAATTTTAGCGATTTTGCACTTACTCTGTCTCCTCAGGCTGTGGGTGGTTCTACAGCAGTGAATTCAATCCAGCTTCTAGCAAGAGCTGTTACTCTGATAGTGCAGGAGATTGTTATAGCTAACAAAATTACAGATAAAGCTTTCCAGTGCTCATAGCACATGTACCTTTTGCCAAGTGAAGCTAATTTTGTTAGACATAATTAGTTTGCGTCAATCTCAGTTCATCAGTGAAGTGATGTCACTCAGTGCTCTCAGCTAATCCGTCTAGTAGTCAGGTAACCATACAAACCTGTGTGTAGTTCAGAGCACATAAAAACACTCATCTTGGATAAGTAAAATCATTTGACCAATGTATTTAGAAAGTCTTCATTTAACGGCCTCTAAGTTGAAAGCTTATCTTTGTAGCGAGAAAACCCCTTTAAGTCACAGTTTGGTGCTGAGCCTGAAAGAAAATGAAACAGCCCATGCTCACCTCTGCACTCACATTCATTCCAGTGATGTGCTTTCCTGTCCTTTCTCCGGATCTTCTTTTCTGTTCCGTTTCCAGGCGAACAGAACGTCACCATTGCAGCGGTCATGTGGCATTGTCCGAGGTCACCTTCCAGAGCCGTCAATTTAGACTGGTGACATTGAGCAATGTCATGTGAACCCTGCAGCCAATCAGAAGCTGCAGTGCACACGGGCT
The DNA here is from genome assembly GCA_025379985.1 of Phyllomedusa bahiana. Taxonomy (NCBI): domain Eukaryota; kingdom Metazoa; phylum Chordata; class Amphibia; order Anura; family Hylidae; genus Phyllomedusa; species Phyllomedusa bahiana. The sequence continues at coordinate 36,089 of JAODAL010037982.1, read as the reverse complement.
GACCGCCGGAAGACCCAGAAGGAGGACAAGCAGAAACATCACTGGAAAAAATGTCCGTGCAGAGGAGAGTATGGGATTTAATATTTTCTTCCAGGCTCTGCACTATGCCCTGACACACCATGCCTTTTAAGGGGTAATTCCACCTGTTATGGCATATAACTAAGATATGCCATCACATTATTACCAGGGCAGGTCTAATCTCTGTAACCATGATAAATCCCAGTCGGACATGTGTCCACCATCAACCAGAGCGTGACCTCTAGATCCACTGTTAATCACAATAACCAATAGCTAAGCCCTTGCAGAGCATTGCTTGGGGCTTAACAAGTGCTTCGGCTCCCTCTTTTTGAGTTGGCTCCTCAAGTATCAGTAGGTGCTAGCATATTTTAACCATATACGATGACTTATTGAATTGGAAGACCCTCTTTGAAGCCTAACTCAAACGAAGAAATTGTGACAGTAGAGTGACGTCAGCTGGTCGTATTCCGGTGCTACTGGATGTTATACAGCAGGAGACCTGCCAGGTATGTGCCAGAGGTGGCTGGCCTGGGTGGGGGAAGTCGGCAATGTTGGGGCAGTAACCATAGGTTACTGCCCCTTCTTATAATTATTATAGCCATGATGCAGCTTATATGGCCTGGATTTTCCAGAACAGCTGTAGTGTTGGGTGAGAGGCCATTCCCACGTTCCAGGACAGGTTTTGTCAGGTCTCTGGAGGCCTATTAAAGCCTGCTGCTCCAGATAACAAAGGGGTATGGTTGGCTACCTGAAGTTGGGAACATCTGAACTGAGGAGGAGGCTGCAACACCCAAGGCTTGAGGGAAGCCTCTAACCAGAGGTGACTGGTGAAATGCTGCTGTTTGTGGTGCTGTGCAGTTGACTCTGGCTATAGAGAGGAATGCTGGTGTTAAGTCAGTGCCCAGATGGCCTAGGACTTATGTTGTTTATCTTTTCTTTCTGTACTTAAAGGGGTTTTGCCAGGAGTTACTTACCTCCTTATCAGCACAGAGTAGAATATAAACAAATCATGCTGAGTCATGAAGGCTGCAGGGGTGAGAGGGAGGGGGTGACCAAGGAGTGAGGAATAAGGGAGCGTCTCAAAACTTAACTCAAATAATAACATTACAACAGTGGATTCTCAATGCAGCAGTCAGACTCATACAATGCACTCCACAGCCCCTTGAAAGCTCAATCATGTTATCTGTCATCAGATAAGAAGTGTTTCACGCAAACAGCTCCTGTCAGCTATCCTGGTCGTGTCTAATGTAAACTTTCAGGTAACTAAGGGGGACTGAGAAATGCTGTAGCTCTCACAGGCTTCACTTTTGTTAAAGGAGTTGTCTCCCTACAGAGTTTCATAGGCTGCATGAATGAAATTCTCTGTCACTTCCTGGTTCAGACGGACTGAACTTTGCATAAGCTCCCTGGTGAATCCAGCCCTGTGCTTTCATTTGCTAATTAGATCAGATTAGCTCAGAAGATTCTGAAAATACAAGCAGGACTTTGTATCTGATCCCTCAAACAAAAGCCCTAATTACAGAGCTGTTTACTTGAGATAAATCAAGCTTTTTACTGCCCAGCAGCACAGAGGCTGCTGTGACCTGTGTGAGGACATCACTCACTGCTATCACACAGAACAAACAGCAGGGGGGAGAGATATACACAGGTCGGTTACTGAGGGAACTGAAATACTGAAATAGCCAGGGAGGTCATAAATTCACTTGTATCTCCTTAAGGAAAACAGATGAACAAAGCAATATATTTGGAAAATGTCTTTATTTTGTGTTCCCTACGATTTGAAAGCTATTCTTTGTAGCGAGACAACCCCTTTAATGACATATATTTAGAAAAGTGAATACCCATTTTGGAGGATCCCACGTCAACATTAGATCGTGGCAAAACCCCTTTAACCTGTGTAAGAACAAAACTGGCGAAGGTTGGTTCTAAACTGAAGCCTTGTGTTAGAGTGGCATATATAATATCCATAGAATTCTCCCACTTCCCCCCAGGTGTGTAATTCACAGGGGTCCAAAATCTTCTTACCTGTTTGTTTTCATTACAGGATTAAAAAAAGTACCAGATTTCTGTGGAGTGTTAAAATTAGGAAGAACCTGAACCTCAGTGTTGGACTCTTGTAAAATTTCTTGTGGTCTATCTGTAGGGGGGGAATAAAATGAAACACATTTAAAAACATTTTTTTCATAAAATCTTATGTTAGAAGTGAAACTCATTACAAAATGTTGTGCTTATATCACATATTATTTTCCCATAATAACACATTATAAATTGGAAAAGTTTATTACATTTGTAAGTATAAATGGTTCCCATTAAGAAGCTTCTGAAATACAGTTCATTCTGTAACATCTGATCTGTCATTGGGTGCGGAGAGATGCAACTGCCTGCTGGGAGCCCCAATTGCTGAAGCAGCCATCTGTACCAAACAGTTCCTATTTTATATAATGGGATTCATACAGGATACCCACTCAGTGATGGACGGTTGCCTAGTCAATGATGATGCCTGGTGGGCAGCTGCATCTCCCCACATTTAGTGTCAGATTGGGCAGAAAGTATGCCAAGATTGAGCATCATTGTATTCAGTCCCCAATATATTCCCATATGTTTGCCAAATATGAGCCTACTTATGAATGAGACAATCTTGTATTTACTGACATACAGTAAAGTACACTAAGGAGGATATAAATAAATGGTAAAATACTGGTCTGGTAATATTCCAGGCAGCCATCTACAAGCAGTTGTTACTTACCATAGGACGATGTTGCATTGGTCTCTCCTTTCTCAACGTGTCGCTTTATGTGTCTTATCATTTCTGTTCTTCTACGGGCCACAGTTGCAGAGCAGATGATACAATGGTAATGAGCACTTACCTTACCGGGCATCTGAAAGATCGCCACAAAGTAATTTGTAAGTCATAAAGGCTTAAAGTATGCTTAAAGGCATGAAGTAAAATAAATACAAATTTGGGTTTGGCAGGTGTTCCATAACTTAAAAATGATCAGATTTTAAAAGGGTTGTCTCACTACATCGATTCCTCTTACCTCAGTCCTGTTTACTTGGTTTCATTTTGAATTCAGGGGCGTGTTTACTGGCTTCCACTAGGCTGCAGTAGAAGCCAGGTCTGTAGCTATAGCAACCAGCGCTGGCTGCCTATCAGGAGAGATCAAACAGGTCTGTAGCTATAGTGACCTGAGGAGGTGATGCAGCCCATACAAGAGGGGATATCTCAGAATAGGTAGGCCACTGTTAATAGACACATATTGCAAAGCGACTTGTTTTTGTAAGATCTTTAACATAAAAAGCAGCAATCCTTGTAGTGAGACAACCCCTTTAACAGTCTCATGTAATCAAATTCATCGCTAGATTATTCAGTAATTTCGGTCAATAACCCCTGTTCCCCTCACTACCTACCAGCATGTTGCAGTAATCTCTATTGAGTAGAGGGTAAGCAAGTTTGCTGCCAATTAATACAACCTTACGATGGCTACAGAAACAGCCTGATAAAGATAGCTTCACACAGAAGTTTTTTAGTTCATATTATACAGATCTAAACAACTTGGCAGGATAAGGAAGCTGGACCGCCTGGAAATGCCCCCAAATCGGGCGATACCAGCATTTTTCGGCGTGTGGTTTACATTAGCCACATGCTTTACTAGGCCATTCTGGGCCATCAGAAATCCTTTGGGAGGCCACGTGTGACCCACCGACTGTATATTGTGCAGACCTGGTATTATACATCAGTATTTGCAAACCCAACACAGCAATCCTAAAGACATAAAGAGGCGTAAGTCTTTCTGTTAAACTTTTTGCTGTATAATTTCCTGGTTTTGGCTCACAAAATACTGGTGTAAAATACTGACCAAGTATCAAGTAATAAGGCTCATATGATTATAGGCTGCATTGCTTGGATGGAGCACAAACAGTCCAACATTGTATGAGCCGCCTGTAACCTGCTGTGTGGTTTTGCAATCTTCACAAATAAAATAAAATGTTTTCCCATAAACTTAAAATTACCTCATTTTCATTCTGGGCCATATTCTGTACACAGGGCAAACAACAGATGCACATTCGGTAACCTAAAAAGAAAACAAATTAGTACATTTCTCTTTTAAAAAAAAAAAAAAAAACACTCAAAAATGTAGGCAGATATGTCATGGAAGCAGAGACAAATTCCCACCTCAAATTCAACAGAGACTTTCCAGTGGAGATTCTGCAGATGTTTAAGGAGCTTATTGACGTGACACGACCTGAATATGCTCTCAGGACACAAAGGACAAGGTTTCTTCTCGCCTACATCAAATCAGAGGAACAGAGTAAATAAAAAGTAAAACCATTTGATGAACATTTTAGATATATATATATATATATATATATATATATACATACACACACACACACACACATATACACACACATACATATATTGTAAAATAATAACGAAAAAAAGCAGCAGTCCAAAGAGAGAGGGAAAACTGAAGAACAAAAATGGGTGCCAGCGGTGATCGCTCTGATGCATAAGCTCCTCCACATTTCAGCTCCTTTCGTCAACCAGTGTTACATGTGATAGTACATTATAGATAGATCGATAGATAGTGAATAGTGTAATCAATAATCAAAGATAAAAATTAGCTATAACAAAGATCATACATGTCAATACAGATTGATACAAAAGCTATTAGCTATTGTAATCATGTATATGTAATAGCATGTTTTTCTCACTATCTGACATGATATCAGAATAAACCGTTTTAGGTCAACAGAATAATGAGAGATACTTTTTTACGGCATTTTTATAACTTTCTGCAAAATCAAAGGTTTACATAAACTAGGATTTCTATATCTTTAAACTATTTGGGACAGCCCATATGAGGAGGACATTTTTATAAGGTTTATTGCAAAATCTGAGTTACAGAAACAGTGTGATGTTAATTTTAAAATTTTGGACAACAGAAACACATGTTCTTTGAGAAGCATCATGGGAAAGTCTAAAGAAATCAGCCAAGATATCAGGAAGAGAATTGTGGATTTGGATAATTCAGGATCATCCTTGGGGGCAATTTCCATACACCTGAAGGTGCCTTGTTCATCTGTACAAACAATTACACGCAAGTACAAATAAGATGGGAATGTCCAGCCATCATGCCGCTCAGGAAGGAGATGGGTTCTATGTCTCAGAGATGAACGTGCTTTGGTTCAATGTGTGCATATCAACACAAGAACAAAAGCAAAAGACTTTGTAAAGATGATGGCGGAAACTGGTAAGATCGTGTCATTATCTACAGTGAAACAAGTACTGCATCAACATGTGCTGAAAGGCCATTCTGCCAGGAAGAAGCCATTACTCCAAAAGAAACATATAAAAGCTAGAATAATGTTTGCAACAGAGACCTACATTTTTGGAGACATGTCCTGTGGTCTGACGAAACAAAAATGTAACTGTTTTGGCCATAATGACTATCATTACTTTTGGAGGAAAAAGGGAGAAGGCTACTTTTGGAGGAAAAAGGGAGAAGGTTGGAAGCCTAAGAACACCATCCCAACTGTGAAACACAGTGGTGGCAACATCATGTTGTGGGGTTGTTTAGCTGCAGGAGGGACCGGTGCACTTCACAAAATAGATGGCATCATGAGAAAAGAAGATTATGTGGCAATACTGAAGCAACAGCTCAAGACATCATACAGGAAGTTAAAGCTTGGGCAGAAATAGGCCTTCCAGATGGACAATGACCCGAAGCATACTGCTAAACTAGTTACAAAGTGGCTTAAGGCTAACCAAGTCAATGTTTTGGAGTGGCCATCACAAAGCCCTGATCTCAATCCTACTGAAAATGTATGAGCAAAGCTGAAAATTCAGGTGCAAGCAAGGCAACCTACAAACATGGCTCAGTTACATCAGTTCTGTCATGAAGAATGGGCCAAAATCCCTACCAACTATGTGAGAAGCTTGTGGAAGGATATCCAAAACGTTTGACCCAAGTCATACAGTTTAAGGGAAATGCTACCAAATCCTACTGAAATATATGTCAACTATTGACATTGCAGAAAGTAGTAACAATGCCTTAGAAATTCTGTCATTCTGGCATTTGGAAAATATAAATAATTTTGGTTCCTTATTGACCTAAAACGGGAAAGAGTTATTCTGATTTCATGTCAGATAGTAAAAAAAACATGCAGATGTGTCTTTTTATTTGTACCTCTGGTTTCAACTGTAGGTCTTTGATCCTGTGTACATTTGCAAACATTAATCTGGCTTTTATATGTTTCTTTTGGAGTAATGGCTTCTTCCTGGCAGAGGGGCCTTTCAGCCCACGTTGATACAGTACTCGTTTCACGGTGGTTAATGACACAATCTTACCAGTTTCTGCCAGCATCTTCGCGTATTTTGCTTTTGTTCTTGGGTTGATATGCAAAGGTCGGACCAACACGCATTCGTCTCTGAGACACAGAACCCATCTCCTTCCTGAGCAGTATGATGGCTGGACATTCCCATCTTGTTTGTACTTGTGTATAATTGTTTGTAAAGGTGAACGAAGCACCTTCAGGTATCTTGAAATTGCACCCAAGGATGATCTCGACTTGTGCAAATCCACAATTCTCTTCCTGATATCTTGACTGATTTCTTTAGAGTTTCCCATGATGTTACACACAGAAGCAATGTGATTCGGGTGTGATTTAAAATACACCCACAGCTGTGTCTCTAACTCAGATGTTGCCAATAAACCTATCAGAAGCTTCCTAAGACATGACATCACATGGGCTGTCCCAAATAGTTTACAGGCATAGTAATATATATACACACACACACCATCAAAAGTTATCTCATGAGGTCAAGCCCTGTCTATATGCCCCAATAGCCAAAAGTAAAGAGACTTTAAAAGGGCATGTTCACTTTTTTAAAGAGTACATTTCCAAATTACAGTTCAAATACTCGTCTAATTTCCAATGAGCATTTGCATTTTTAGAGGCGTATTTCAAAAGGATTGTGAAGAGGTAATTTACTAATCAGGTTTTTAGGAGCGTTCTTTGAAGCTTATTCTACACAGATTTCAGCACATACTTATTATTATTTAAAAACACCTTAGAAAATCATATTTGGCTTATTTTAATCACGACTGCCTGAAACTTCACCCCTTCATAGTCTGTTGTTCTCCATTTTATAATTTTATTCAAAGCAACGTGGAGATTGAGGTGATCGGTTTTGTCCTTTCATTGTTAAAAAATAAAAGTTGGAAAATTAAGTGTGCAGCAAGATGTGCCAAATCCTGACATCATACTGACTGATCAGGAGCTGTGCACATTTTTTGAAAAAGTCTACTACAATTAAATGGTGCATCAAAAGTTAAGGAGGGTAAGTACCTGCCTCTCTATTTGCAATATATTTAAACATTTACTATAGATGATAGTGTGGCCCTTTTAAGTGTTTAGTGTCTGACTATGACGCAGTGTGTAGTGTATGTTTTGTGTTACAACAGCGTGTCTTGTGGTACAACAGAGAGGTGGGTGTGTGTTCTGTGGTAGGACAGAGTTGGGAGCAGGTTTGGTGGTAGGATAGCGAGGTGAGAGCGGGTTTGTTGGTAGGATAGCGAGGTGGAGCAGGTTTGGTGGTATGGGTGTATGTCTTCTGGTACGACAGAGGTGGGAGCGGGTTTGGTGGAATAAAAGCACTTTTTGTACACTAAACTATATTTTCTCACATTATTAAAGATTGTAAACCTAAATTATTATTATTATTTTTTTCTTTTTTTAAGGAAAGAATCGGAAGACGTTTATCCCAACGCTATTGGGTACACCCCATAATCATATGCAGAATTTTAAAAGCAAATGTAGCATCACATGAATAATTAATATCTTAAAATGTAATAATTTTTTCCAGAGAAGTTTTGGGACTTTACAAGGATGACCCTGGAGGCCTTTGACTGGCTGGTGGACATTTGTCTCGTCAGGACACCAACATTAGGACATCCGTCACTTCATTGGAACAACGGTTAATCAAGCTGCGGTAAGTTTTGAAATATTTTTTATTGTTTGACTAGAATCAGTCATTGATTTGAACAATGAAGCATTTTTTAAATGTGACTAATTTCTTTTTTTCTCTCTAGGTTTATAGATTTATTGCAACAGGGGAGAGTTATCGATCGCTGCAACTAAATATACCATCTCCGGAACGGTGAGGCGCACATGCCACATAATCTTGCAGCACTTATAGTCCAATTCAATGCCTAGCCAGACCCAGAAGATTTGGTTACTGGCAGCAGCAGGCTTTCCGTCTGTGGCCAAATTACCCAAATATGGGTGCTCCTGGGTGCTGCTGAACTCTGAGTTTGAGAGGCAAGTGCTGCAAGAACAGGTGACTCTACCCCCACCAAAACCTCTTCCGGGAACCACGCATCCAGTCCCCTTGGTCTTGGTAGGGGATGAAGCTTTTCCGGATGAACCTGCTGTGCCCATACCCACAAAGGGGATTGGATGCTCAGAGGACAGTTTTTAACACGAGGCTAAGCTGGGCACGAAGCTTTGTGGAGTGTACCTTGGGGATCTTGAGTAGCAAGTAAGGGGTCACCACTGCAGTGAGGTTGGATGAGCATACAGTGGATTGAGTCATCAAAGCTGCCTGTGTTCTCCACAACTATGTTCGGGATTGAAATTTTGTACAAAACTAATGTTTCCTCCAGAGGCCTTATCTCAGATATTTACAGAATCTTGGTGGATCCACGGCATGGGCAGGGAATGAAGCATAAATATATGGACAAATGGGACAACTACTTGGAAAATTACTTTTTGGAAAACGGTTAGGGTATGTTCACACGGCTTATTGCGGCATAAGCCGTGTGACCATACCCTTAGAGATTCATTGAAATATGTACTACAAATTCAGGTTCAATTAGATCCTACTCCGTATTTGCTAAACTTGACACCTGCTCATATTAAAGGGGCTTTGCCACGATGTAATGTTGACGTGGGATCCTCCAAAATGGGTATTTAATCACTTTTCTAAATACATGTAAATTACAAAAAGTAAAGCCTGTGAGGGGTTTTAAAGAAATTGTTTCGTCCCCCTTATTTTCCCGGGAAAGTTTACATTTTACACGACCGGGAGGAGCCGACGGGGAGCGGTTGGGCCCCCGCTTGAGTTTTGCACTTCTTATCTGATGACGGGGAAAAAGAATGAGTTTTCAAGGGACGTGGAGAAAGTGCAGTGTTTGAGTCTTTCTGTTTAAAAAAAAAAAATTGGGAAGAAATCCACCGTTGTAATGATATTTTTGGGGTTAAACTTTTGAGACGCTCCCCATTTTTCCTCCCCCAACCTCTCTGTTCACCCCCCCCCCTTTTTTCCCCCTGAAAGCGTTCATGGACTCACGGGATTTGTTTTTTTCCCTCCCCGGGAGCGATAAGGAGGAAGGAACTCATTTTGGGGAAAAACCCCCCTTTAATAAAGAATCGGGGCCAATTAATGTTCACATTCAAAACTGTGGAAAAATACCTTATTGCTAGGCTCGGGAAATCTTCTGTTGTTCCTTTTTTAACAAAAGATATGTAACAAAAGTGAAGGGGGTTTACAAGGGCCGGAATTTTTAAAACACCCCATCCTGAAAAACAATCTACCCAAAGGGTGCAGCCAAAAATTTTAAACAATCAGAGACTTTTGATTTGAAAAAGGGGAAAAAGGGACGGGGATCCCCATTTTCTCCATTGCTATTTGCCCTGGCAATTGATCGTTAGCAGCTAAATTTAAAAACAAACGCCCGTTTGAAGGCTTTTAGGAGAGGGAAGTTAAAAATACCCTTTAAATACGCTGGGGTTATCCCCCTTTTTTTGGCAAAACCAATGGCGGCTCATTGCCGGGAGGCAATTAATGAAAAAAAAAGGGCTAGGGTGCCTACTCTGGGTTGAAAATTAATTGGGGGGAAGTCGTCATTATGCCAGTGGATCCCAGGGGATAAATTTTCCTCTCCCTGGAGATTTACCCTTCTAGTGCCCCATTTTTTTCCCCGTTTGGGTATAAAAATTTCTTTAAATTTTACGGGAAAATTTGGGGGGTTTAAATTTTGGATCCATTCTATTTAAAATTTTAAAAAAATAAATTGGATGTCTGGCGGAAAATTTACCATTGTCGATAGGGGGAAGACAAAATTTGTTAAAATTTTTTTGGTTCCCCCTTTGTTGTACCTCCTCCTACCTCCTCCAATCGGGCCCCCCCCAGAGATTCTTTTTTAAAGTCAATGCTTTTTTTAAAGGGGCCCTTATTTTGGGCGGGAAACACCCCGGGTTAAAGCTAAAAAACCCCGAAAATTGGAAAAGGCCCGGGGGGGGGTTGGAAAATTCCTAACCCCAGCATTTTACTTTTTGGGCCCGCAAACGAAATTTATATGAGAGTTTGGGGAAAGGGGGGGGGGGAAAAGGGTTTTTAAAATTTGGGAAACTATTACGCCACTTTTTTAAAATTCCCCCAATTTTTTGGGTAAAACTGGAGGCAAAAAACTTTTTTGTGCACCCCAAAAAATTTTCCCAAAACTTTATATCTGAGCATAAACTGTGGGGGAAAATTTTCGGGTGGATTTTGGGTTCAGGGCTGCACATTCCTAAAACCGGGGATTTGGAATACCCTGGTTGCCCCGAATTTTTTGTGCCCGGGGAATTCGAGTCATGGGCATCTGGGGGCCTCCCAAATTTTTCTCTAAACCCGCTTACAAAATCAGGGGGTGTTTAAAAAGTTTCAGAATTTGAAAAATGGAATTTGTTTTAAAACCGAATACACCGAAATTAAAATATTTACACTTAGGCACCTTATAAGCAGAAAAATCAGACAAAATTTTAAATAAAATTTCCCCAATTTTTATTCCAAAAAGATAGGGTCAAGAACATCAAAACAACAAAGGGATTTAATATCCACTTTTATAAATTTTATTGCAAACTTTTTTTCTAAAAACCCCAAATAGATTTACGTATAGGGGGGAAGGAGATTTTGGCCCTATAGAGCCAAATTATTTGGGAGAGATATTTGAGGCCCCCATACCATTGATTTCAGTGAGTGAACACCCATCGAATCTTCAAATTTATTTTTAAATAATTAGTTTACAGAACTCCCAAATTTCTGCATAAAATTTTGGAATTGGGGGACTCTCCTCTGTGTAATAGGTTTTCATGGGCCCCCCGGGCCTCTCTGATGCAATTTCGGCTTTTGCCTAAACTAGAGGCGATTTTGGATTTTATTGCCCAAATTGTTTCCAGCGAATTTTTAAAAATTAAAATTGGAAATTTAACCCTTTGGTTTTTAAATTTTGGGGATATGTAGGAGACTTAAAGGGTTTTTTTCAAAAGGCTGAGAAAATCGCAAATCCGGGCTTTTATTTTTTTGGAAAGGGAAATTTTAAAACCAGCGACAAAGTGGCGGGGATCAGAACCCCTCAGCACAGGAGTTTTTAATAAAGGGGAACTGGCTGATTCCCTCGGGAGAGGAGGGGGGGTATTTTTAAGGAGGAGCCAAACTTAAGTATAATAAAATAGGGGTTTAAAAGGCTGGATACTTCTGGTTTTTTTTTCACCGAACTTTGTTAGGCAAAAGGGTTTTGGGGGATCTCGGGGTAGGGGTTTCCCTTTGGGGAGGGGTTTTCCCCATGGCAGTTGTGGGGATGGGGGCCCGTCCGACACCCCCGGGTAAAATTTTTTTATTGTGACAAAAAACGGGACTTATTAATTTCATCCTAATTGTTTAAGGATATTTACTGTTTTGAATCGGGAGATGGTTTTGGGGAGGGGGGGGGGGTTTTGTTTTGGGGAAAAAAAAGTTGAAATTTTGTTTTTACAATGACATTTACTTTTTATTCTGTTTGTATTACTTTATATCTGACCAATAAAAATTTTTACAAACTAGAAAAAGGTGGGTACCATTTGGTCACAAGGGGAATGCCCTATATAAATATTTAAAACTTCTCTGCCCCAATTTAATTTTTGGGGATGGGGGAAAGGAGAAGCCCCCCCCTTTTTTTCTTTCCCTATCTCCCTCTTTTTCTCCTATTTTTCTGTGGCCCAAGCCCTTTTTTTTTGGGCTTTTGTTTTTTTCCCATTCCACTGAATTTTTCCCAGAAATGCCCTTTTAATTAAAACAAGGGGAATGTTTTTTAATTAATTTTAGTTTTCCCAAAAAGTGTTTATTTTTGTAAAAAAGGGTTTTTTTAATTTGTTCAAAAACTTACAGTTAAAAAAAAAAAAAACTCTTTTCGGGATTAACACGCCCTGACTTTGGAAGTGGAGAAAACAGGGGGTTTTTGGCGACTCTTCATTCACCTAGGGCCGTCCATCCAATCATCCATGTGAATGATGACAGTGGTGCTTGTGGCCCTTCCTTTTCCCAAATTACTTCCCATGGTAGTTTCTAAATATGCCGAGTGCAAAACAATGGGGTATAAAAAGAAGCCCCCCATTTTTAAAAATGAATGAAGGACGGCTTTGCAAAGGCACTCTCCTCATTTAAATTTCATTTCCGAATTGTAACTATTTAAAGGGGGCCAGTGCAAAAAATTTTGGGGATAAAAGGGAAAAAACCCTTTTTTAAAAGTGTTTTTAAATTTTGTAGCCCCTGCTTTTGTTTTAAAAAAAAAAAAAAAATTTTAAAAATAACATCAAGTGGGGTTTCCCCAAAATATCAAATTTAAAAATTTTTAAAAAAATTTTTGCCAATATATTAAAACTAAAAAGAGATGAAAAAAAAGTTAAAAAAAAAAAAATTTTTCAAAAAAAAGAGGGACACAAATTGTTTTTAAAGAAAATAATTTAAATTTTAAAAAAATTTTTTTAAAAAATCAAATATTGTTTGATTGTGAAAAATCCACCCACCCCAACAAAACTACCTCCCTCTCTCAAAACTCTATAAATTTTAAAATAAAAACTCATTCCATACCGGGGAAAAAAAAAAAAAATTTAAAAATTTTTATAAAAAAGGGGGAGGGGGAAAACCTGGGAAAAACCATTTAAAAGGGGAAAAAGGGGTTTTGGGAAATGTCCCTCACTACGGGCCCGTTGATAAAGGTGGTAATAAAAAGGCTTTTGTAAATGGGAAGGGTGGGGGGAGGTTGTGGTTTGGTTTTATAGGAAGGATTAAATAGAAACCTTTTGGGACGAACGAATGGGGGGGCAATCAAAAATTTTTATGGTTTTTAAAGGAGGAGGGTAAAAGGTGGGTTGGGTTCTCTTTTTTTTGGGAAGGGGGGCCCCTCCCTTTTTTGGGTGGGTTGATGTAAAGAAAAAGGGGTTTTTCTTTTTGGTTTCAGGGGAAGAAATGAAAACGGTTTTGCAAAAACGCTAAAAAGGGGGTTTTTTAACCAGTTAAATTTTTTCCGGCCCAACCAAAACCCTTTTAATATAAAGAAAACAAGAATTGACCCCCAAATTTAGGAAGGGATTGGGGTTTTTTTTTTGTTTTTCCCGGGGGGGGGAAAGGGGGGGGGGTTTTTTGGAGGGGGAAAAAAAAAATTTTAATTTTTACACACACCAAAAAAACAAAAAAACGGTTTTTTTTTAAAACGGCAGAGTTCTCTCTATGGTAATCGTAATATCCGCTCGTGCACACGTTGAATGGTTTGTACATTGTGGGGAGAGGACCCACTCAGCGCTGCCTGCTATGTCTTGAGCCACTTCATGAAGCGGTCCTGCACAGACTTCCACTCCTTGCGAATATCATGCGCTAGATGAAAAGAAAAAAAAGACATTTTTAATATAAAGTTTTTTTGTTTGTTAAAAAAGGGAAAAATTAACAGGGGTCTTGGGAAATTTTGGGAGGGTTTTAGGATTCCCTCTAAATTTAAAAAGTATTGGGTTACCCATGTGTTTCGGGGTTTACCCTTTTTCCCGTCTGGCTAAAAACAATCAGCAAATGTTTCCCGCTCCCTGTCATGTAGGTGCCGGTTGCTGTACCCCAGTGATGTTTTGTCCCAAAGACAGTGACGGGCATGTAACTGAAAGACATTAAAAAATATAATTTATTTCCCTACAAAAAATTTTTATTTTTTAATGTTATAATACAAAAGTAAAGTTGCCATTTTTTGCAAAATTTTTAAAGTTTGATTTGGGGCCCCTGTTGCCCCTAGCAAAAACAAGGCACCCTGTTTCCCCCGCAGCAAAAACAAAAAACCTTTTTTATTTTTGCACCCGATAATGCATAAATGCAGTAGGTGGAGGAGTGCAAAAACTATTGCGTTAACCCCCCCGAGTGCCCCCTGCCATGTGCTTCTTATTCCAAAAACCCTGGGGGATACTGGGTAATAAAAAAAATCGTTAACCCAACTCTAGGGGGCTTGTAAAAGGGTTTAAATAGAAAACACATGGCAGAACAGGGCTTGGAATAAACCATTTTGCAGACATTGCACAAATAAATTTTGCCCCAGTTGGTGTTTAAAAACCCAAAAAGTTTCTTTTTAAAAATATTACAATTTTTTATTACTTTTTTTAAAAGCAATAAAAAAAAACATTAATTACTATAAATTTATAATAATTATACTAATAATAATAAATAATAACTTTCCACCAAGGGTCGGAGGGCGGGCTCCAATGAAAAACCTCCAGAAGGTACTGGGGGGCCCGGCGCTGCACGGGAAATCTCCCTTTTCACACCGTTGGGAAAATGAATTTAAGGGTTGTTTTTTGGGTTTAAATTTCATATAAAAAAAATTACCCTCCCATATTTTTGATACAAAACTAGAAAAATACAGACATTCAAATTTTGAGCTGCAGCGGATTTTCGGCACGGAAATGCCTCGAAAAACAGTCCCTTTTGGATTTTTTAGTAAAAGCGCCCCAAAATTTGACAAAAGCTCTTTAAATTTTTCTCAAGAAAAAAATCTTCTCCAAATTAAAAAATCTTGGAAAAAAGTTTTCATATTTAAACCCGGGAAACAAAAGGCGTATACCACCAGTTTTTAAAAGCTTTAAAAGGGGGGAAAATTTGGCCCCCTATTTCAACCCCCAACATCAGCATCGAAAAACTTTTTTGGTGAAAAAAAACCCCCAAAGGGGTTTTGTGAGGAACAAATGGGCCAAGCTGAAAAAAGCCCAAAGGGGCGGTTTTTTAAAACTACATGTCCCACAAGAGCGGAGCTGTAAAGCCCCGTCCCCCCTGCTTCTCAGTGTCAGTGCTGTCAGTCACTGGCTGTACTCACGCTAAGGGATGTATATGGCGATATTATAGGAAACAGGCTCTTACAGATGATATATAAAAGTAGCAGATCATCGTTTTCTAATAAAATATAATTATTATTCATGTATCATTAGATGTGTCTATGTGAATGTATACAGATGGTGAAAAATGCTTGTATCTCTAAAGTTAAATGCACACAGGATAGAAAAAATGCGTAAATTCTACAAAACATTACAGTCCCAGCAGTGTGAATTAGATTTTCATCCATATTCTGTAGAAAAAAAAAATCCTCACAGAAATTCACCCGCAGCGCACTTTTTTTTTTAACAAAAACTCCCATTTTTGACATTGACCTCAATAGTGAAGTCAAGATCTGCAACAAAACTGCTTCAAACAAACTCGGTCAAGACCTGTCTGCCGTGGGGACATGGATAACCTGGTTATCAATGGGTATTTCAGGATATTAGCTTGTTTTTCTTCCGTTGGATTTAGTTAGAAAATGAGTCCAGTTCCGGTGTATGGGGTTTTGGACGTGGATTCGCACATGAAATACGATGGAAGAATGAACATGTTCCAAGTTAATTTTACTCTTAAAAACCAACAGAGAAAATATGCGATGTATAAACTACAAACATGTACTTTCTATTGAGGTTAATGGGGATAGTTTACCTCTGGTTTTAGACGAGTATTTCAAGAACAAGCAATTCCAACTTGAAATGCTTGTTTACGTGGACAGAGCCTTAGTGCGGTGGAAGTGAGAAAATAATGCAATTGCACACTTGGTTCCCTCTTGCCTCCCTTAAACGTGTCTGGAGTTGTGTGGCATTCATCATCCGGTTCTGCAGGGCATAGGTTACAATAAAGCGGTCATCAGTGTGTGTTGTAGCCAAAGGACATCCACTTCTTTGCTTTTCTGTAACTCTTCCAGTCTCTCTGTATCTCTGATACAACCTGCTGATGACACTCTGTGATACTCTCAGCTTAGTGGCCACTTCTGGCTGAGTCATCCTTCTTGAAGTATTGCAATGGCGAGGTACTGTTGATCAATTATAAGGTGTTGTCTTGGTCTCATGATGTCAAAATGTAAACGGCATGATGAGGAGGACTGTTTACATCCCAATTCAAATTTATCCCTTATATTCATTTAAGCAGCAATTCATGGAATTTTGCCATTAAGCTCGTTGTTAGAGATTAGTGCAAGTTGTGCAAAAAGTACTGAAACACTGAACAGTTGGACATGTGTACTCTACAGTTAAGAGATGGTTCTTTTTGTTTGTCAAATTCTTTTAAAGACGGACGAAGCTGCGTTGGAAACTGCAGCGGCGATCCCCGTAAACCCCCGCCGGTTCGGCATAGACCGTGAGAAAGTCACTGAAATTGTTAGATCCGTCTTTAGGCCCGCAGAGCGGCCCCCCAAACGGACCGAAAAGCGTTAAAAAGGGGTTAAAACGCGTTAACAAGCCCTTAATTTTAATATTGCATTGTTATGTGATTGTAATAAATGTTTCTGTTTGAACAGGAGATGATTTGGGAGGGGGCGGTTTTTTTTTTGGGATAAAATTTGAAATTTGGTCTTACCATGACATATACTGTATTCTGTTTTGTACTACTTTATATCTGACCAATAAAAAGTTTATGGTTAAAAAAAAAAAAAATTTCATCAGCAGTGGCAGCCCTTAGCACACTGCTGCCTAAAGTATCTAATGGCCAAGGTATGGATCTGATAGAACTTAGGAAAGGTATGGACCGAAGCCCAGGTGGCAGCTTTGCAAACCTGTAAAGCTGAAGTTTGATGCTGAACTGCCCAGGAAGCACCAATGCTCCGTAGATGGTTGCACACCCCCTCCCCCTACCAGCATTTTCATGGGTTAAAAGTTTTAAATTTTAATTCTATTGTTTTTGCGCCCCTATTTAGAAATTTTAATTGTTGGTTTTACAAATTGTTGTATACACATGAATTATTTTTTTAAAAATTAATTTTCAAAAACTTTTAATGCATTGTGTTACACATGAGCTAGGTGGTCTCCATGTTTTTTAGTTTTATTTTGGGTGTTTTTTGGATATTGATTAGTTTTTATCTATTTTTGTATTTTTTAAATTATCAATAACGTATATAAATTTAATATAGTGTATTGAGTATATCATTGGAGCTTGTCCTTATGGAGCACCAAGAAAGGGGATTTACAAGACAGAGCCGGCCACCGAGCGTCTGAACTGGCAGAAGTAATGGCCACCAAGAAGACCACTTTCCATAAAAGCAAACGCAGGGAACGTCCGAAAAGGTAAAATCGGAAGATGCAAGCCTTTCAGAACTAGATTTAAACCCAAATGGCCATGGGCCTAAGAACTGGGGGGGACAGAAAAAGGGGCCCCCCCTACAAAAATGTTTTAACCTGAGGGCGGGAAACCAGTTTGTGCTGGAACAGAACCGAAAGAGAAAAATCTGCCATCTCAGGGAAGAAAGGCCGAGCCCAAGTTCCAGGCCTGAAAAGAAAGCACCCTGGGAATGGAACATACCAATAGGTGAAACCCCTGGGACCATCCAGGGAAAAAAAAACTTTCCCGCGCAAGGCAGCTCGGCCAGATGAAGAACTGGCTGGTTTTCTTGGCCCCCGGGGGGGGGGGGGAAAAGGGAGGAGAAAAACAAAGTTGCTCCCCCTTTTAGGGGCCAGGGGCTCGAACACCCTCCAATAGGTGAGAGTTAAGGGCGTCAAAAGGGGGAATCCCAAAAGTTTGGTTTTCCCCCAATGACAGCCTCCTGGGTGAGGGCCCTTTCCAAGGTCCCTTGGGTGGAGCCTGCCCCATGGCAATTTTTTTCCAAAAAAAGGGGGGGCCATTTTTATTCCGAAGGGACTGGACTTTTTCCCTAGAAGAAGAGGTGAAAGATAAGGGGGGGGAGTTTCATTTTCTAAAATACTACCAGGGGATTCATACACATGGTAAATGATTGCCCTAATTTATCAACACAAACTTTTTTTCCAATTAAACTCTTTTCCCGAATCAGGCGGATACAAAAGTTTTCTTGGGAGGAGATTTTAAAGCGACTCGTGTCCCCCTTAGAAGATCGCAATAAACGGGCGCAAACCCCAAAAATAGGGAAAATATTGAGCCGGCGGAGATAAAGCGTCTGTATCCTGGCGCCCCTCAAAAAGGGGGCAAAAGAGTTCCATTTACTCCCCGGGGACTAAAATTTTTCCGAGAATAGACTACTTCTTGTTTCCCTGGGGCTGTGGGGGGAGGGGTTCTTGGATTCCACAATTCAACCATAGCATCTCCGATCAGCGCCGTACGTTGCCCCATTTCCCCCCCAACCCGCATGTCAAAAGCAGATTTTGGGGATTTTCCCGGGGTATTTGCTACAAACTAAGACTTCAAGTCCTTCCTGCAAAACCTTTTGGGCCAATTATGAAAATATAATCAATACAATAGGAGATGTCCCTTTTTCTGGGGTCTAAAGGCGGTAATGCGGGGTCAAATTTTATTAATTGTTGGGGTAGGGGAAGGGAGGCACAAAAACCAAAAATTTTTAAAAATTGCGACTACACTGTTGTCACACAAAAGAATGGGCGACTACTCCCTGGATCCCAGAAACAACCAAAAGAAGCCCAAAGCATCCTGGGATTTATTTTCAAAGTCGGGCTAATTTTTTTGGTTAAGTTTAAACCCAGAATAGTTTATTTTCTTGGGGGCGAATTGAATAGCCGGATGTTGGCAAAAATTGGTTAGGGCCCCATAGCCAAAAACCCCCAAGTGTTGGTACTAAAGGGAACCCCAAACCTCCGCAGGCAATGCCAACCCCAGGGGAATTTCAAGGTTGTTTTTTTTTGATTTCTTTGGGGATTTTTAAACAGACCCACCCATTTAAATGGACGGGATAATTTTTTTGGGGATGCGGGCACTTTTCCCAAGGACTCAATGCTGAGCAAAGGCCTTTTTAGAAACCCCAATCCCCCAAAGGGGAAAGGGTAAGGGTCCATAGCATCCTGGGCCCCAATAAGAAATCAAGGGGGGATAATAGTTGTAAAATTTAATAAACTCCTATCAGTTGAAGTGACCCCAACTTGCTAGTTTATAAAAATTGCAATATCCCGAGATCAAAGGGAAAATGGTTCTATTTTCAAACCCATGTAGATTTTGGGCCCCCAAAAAAACCGGGAAAAGGAAATCACATTTGGGTTTAAAAAAACTACCCCCAAAAGCTTTACTCAAAAAGGTTTACAAGTTCTTAACTAAGATTTTGGCTACTCGCCTTCAGACGTTTCTCCCCCAAAAATAGCCCACCCGGGCCAGGGGGGTTTTGTACATGGACGCCAAGCAGTAAAAAAATATTGGGAAAGGGTGGGGGGGGGCGACGGGGGGCCCCCGGGACCTCCCTCACATTTTTGATGTTTTAAAAAGTCTAAAAGCCGAAAAGGCATTTGACAAGGTTTTGTGGCCCTTCCGGGCCCCGTTTACCCTTTTTCGAAAAAATTTTGGCCCAGTCTTCAGAGATTTTTCTCTTATACCAGGAAGGCTCGTCTAACCCCAAACTTTTTTTTGTTAATGGGGTTTCTAACTTCCCCCTAATATGTTTAAGGGCACTAGCAGGGTTGCCCACTGTCTCCCTTGCTCTTTGAAATTTGCGCCCGATCCCTTGTTGTTTTTTCTAAAGCCTAGCCCCTCCCCTGATGGGAAACAGGGATTCCCCCCGATCTTGGAAATAGTTTGGCCCTTTTTCGGGGTAAAGTGCTGTTTAATTTTTAAAGATCCCCGACGCAACCGTGGGGGGCTGCGGGGGGTTTCAGGAGATGGGTTCCCTCTCCGGGGGGACCTGTTAACCCAAAGGGTAAAAACGAACGCTATGATACTTAACGGGGCCCCCTTTAAAACCCACGTTTTGGACTTTTCAAACCGTTTAATGGTGTACTTTTTAAAATACCCTACCTGGGATTTTCAATTTTTTTGAGGGCCCCCGCCCGTTTATACAAAGGACAACAACAAACCCATATAACCCCTTTGTTGGGTCGAGATTTGGGGGAAAAACCCTGGAGGCAACTACCATTGTCATAGTAGGGAGGGGAAACCCTTAAACAAAAAAATTTTTAGAGTTTCCCCCAAAATTTTGTATCTCCTGCATTCCCCCTTTTGCTCTAAGTCAGAAACCCCAAAGGGTGAATACGCGAAAGCCTTTATCCGTCGATTTTTTTGGGGGGGAAAAGACCCGGGTTCCCCTGGTGATTTTTTTCAGCAGCCCAAGGAAATGGGGGCATCCCAATTTTCCCCCAATATTTTTGGGCCCTTTAATGGGGCCCCCGTTGATCTGTAAGGAAACAAAACGTTACGAACACTTCAGTGTACACGGAAAACTAAGGCGGGGAATCATTTTTAAAGGAAAAATCACACTAACAAATTTTATACATCTGCCCTTTCTTTAAATTCCAGAACCCGATTTGAGCTAAAACCCCCTCGTATTTTCAACGTGGGGGGGCTGGCAGAAAAAAAAAAAAAGGGTCTTTGGGTTA
Organism: Phyllomedusa bahiana; assembly: GCA_025379985.1. Classification (NCBI taxonomy): domain Eukaryota; kingdom Metazoa; phylum Chordata; class Amphibia; order Anura; family Hylidae; genus Phyllomedusa; species Phyllomedusa bahiana. The sequence goes on along the minus strand of JAODAL010037982.1, from coordinate 15,443 downwards.
CAAACCCCCACGCCTCTATGCTTCGTAAAAACTGATTTCCCAAAAGGGGGGGCCCCCATAAAGACTTTACGGGGGGGAAAGGTGGGAAATTTTTCGGTTTTTTGACTTAATGGGGGCAAAAAAACATAGGAAACCTACAATTGGGGGAGCTGAGAACTAAATTCCCTGAAACTGGAGTCCCCCTTTTCCCATATTTGTGTGCCCCTAAATTAAAGTTCCCCGGGGCATTTACCCCCCAAAATTCCACAGAGAGAATGGGAACCATCAATGCTAAAACTTCTTTTTAAAAGAACTACAAAAAGGGGGGACTACTCACTATTTCAAAGCTTTTACATGCACCACCCCGACTTTTCGGGAAACAAAATTTTGGCACCTTTCGAAGTGGGGAAAAAAACAATCCCATTTTGGATGTCCGTAATTTTTCTTACCGCTTTTGGGTAATACCGTAAATTCCTTTGCCCCCCAGTAGAAACTGGGAATGCCCTCCCAAAGGAAACACAGGGGCCCACAAATTTCCCCAGCAGGGGGTTTTCGCTTTGGGGGTTTTTTGGGAAAACAGCCAATGCTTCTTTATGTGGTGTTTAAGAAGCGATATTTTTCCCTACCTGGGAGTTGGGCCCGGGGGATTCAAGAAAATTTTTGGGAAAAGGGGGGAAAGACATTTACAAGGCACACTTGGGGCCCCAAATTTTGTCCCGAATAAAACCCTCTATGGGCAATCTTTGGGCCCTATAGATTCCCGATTAACCCCCCGTGACCGGGAAGCAGAAAAACTAAATTTTAATTTTTTTTCTGCGGGGAGGCATTAAAACTATTCTAAAAACTTTGGGTAAACGAATCCCCGGGCCCCCCTTTTAAGATGTTCTTTGAAAACTGTCTTCCCTTTCTGGAAAAAGGGGTTGGGGAGGCCTGGGTAAAAAGGAGACTCTGGGCCCCCAAAAATTTTTTTCAAGTCTGGGGGATTTATCCCTCTACTTTTCCCCAGAGGAAAATGAGAGGCCATTAAAGAATGCCTCAGTCTTAAAACATGGGTTTCCCAAAAACAGGTTTTTAATAGGCCCATGCTCCAATTTAAGGGGGGTCTTGGGTGAATTTTGGGTGACCCCGGGGAAACGAGAACCTTGATTTTCCAAACACCAAATAATTGTTTTTTACGCTAAGATCCTGCCCTATAAAACATGACTGGGTACAAGGGGCCGGGGGGAAGGGGGAAACACAAGAATGAACATTTCTGTCCCCAAAAAGAGGAGGGGGGGGGTTGGGCCCGGGAGGGTGGAGCACCTGTTGATATGTGTTTTTTTTTTTTTGTCTGACCCCACTTTCCAAAAGGGTTTTCCAGAACTTTGGGAAATCCGTTCTTTTTTCATTGTTTTTAAAAGGCTTCCACTACAAGTGAGCAAAAATTTATAGTCTTACTGTAATGATAGGAGGACGTTTAAATCTTAAAAATAAATTTGGGGTGTGATACAAAAAAGGGTGGTTATTTTCAAATTTTCACTTCGAAAAAAGTAATTTGGGCCTCGGGAAACAGACCAAGACCCGCACAATTTAGGGCTCAGATGAGTTTTAATGTACTGTTTTCTTTACGTTATGTACATATAATGGAAAATAGGTAATACAGGATATACATGATATAATATATCAGCCATTGATCTTACTAATAATAGTTTGTGCAATGTTTTTCAGAAGCTGTGAATTTACTGTATTCTGTGTTGCTTAATAAAGACAAATTTAAAGAAAACCCCTTTTTTCAAATATTTTTTATCACAGCTTAAAAACAAATTTTGCTATTAAAAGAAGCTATAAAAAAGGGCCTTTCCTTTGGCTAGTTGAGAATCTTTGGGGCTTTTTTTTGTTGGTTCGATTAAAAAACCGGGAAAAAAAGGCCCCGAAAAAAAAGAACTTTTATGTTTAGACTCAAAAAGTCTATTCTTGTGCTTTAAGGTGAAGGGGTATTCCCAAAGCGAGAAATTGGGCCCAAAAAAGATTGGCAAGATGAAGATTTCCCACAACGGTGTGTAATACTCCCCTTTAGAGGGAAAACACAAACAGGTCTAACCAAGTAGAAAGTGGGGGACCCCCCTCACAACTTTAGCAACAAGAAAAAGTACAAAGAAAACTCGTTTTTAGAAATCGAGCCTCACAAAGGGGGCCCCCAAATTGGGAGCTTCATTAAATGGGACCCGCAAAACCCCATGTCCGCCGTCTACAGTGAAGAGGGATCCGGGAAAGCTGGCCTTCGGGCAGAGTGGGAAAGAAAAAAGCCATATCTTAGACTGGTAATAAAAGGAAAAAATTAATATGGGGAAAAGAACAAGACATTGGACAGAGGAAGATTGGGGAAAAAAAGTGTTATGGACGAATCAAGTTTGAGGTGTTTGGATCACACAGAAAAACATTTGTGATACTAGGACAACTGAAAGAGGCTGGAAGACGGCTGATGCCCATCGGGCAGCAGGGTTATTGTGGGAGCAGCTTGACCGTATGGTACGCAAAAGTGCGCATCAACCCAAATTTCCAAACTTGTGGGAGGGGCTTCTGGAAGCATGGGGGAAATTGTCTCCAGATTACCTCAGCAAATTAACAGCTAGAATGCCAAAGGTCTGCAATTGCTGGATTGCTGCAAAGGGAGATTCTCTGGACAAAAGCAAAGTTTGAAGTAGAAATTATTTTTAAATTTTCTTTCTAACCTTGTCAATGTTGGACGATATTTCTATTCATTTTGCAACTCACTTGATAAATAAAAGTATGAGTCTTAGGGAAAAACACAAAATTTTCTGGGTGACCCCAAACTTTTGAATGGTAGTGTACATATAGAAGCAAGATAAATAAGCTACATGATATTGCACCTACTAGAGAGATTATACATACACACATAACGAGTAAGTACATTCATGTTTTAATGAATTCAGAGAGGGGTTCTGCGTTTATCCCATGCATCGTTCCATAATGCAGCCCTCTGTTCGGTAGTACCATGCCCTGTAAGGGCTTGTTCACACGGCATTTTTGGATCCGTGTTGGATCCAAAAATTGCATCCAAAAACGCACTGGCGATCAGACTCTAAACGTATCCAACACGCAGCTGCATGTCTGGATTTGTGTTGGCTGCAGCAGGATTCCCCCCCTTTTAATTTTATTCAGGGCTCCTGCTATCTTTCGGCCCAAAAAATTTTGAATGTTAATTTTGGGGGGTTCGAAAGATGATTCGAAAAGACGCAATGAGAACGCATCAGAGATCATCGTTTGAACCCCGTTTTGCGTGTTCACCATTGCAGCAGTATAAAAACACACTGCTATTTGTTAGCTGCGTGTTTGGGTCTGTTTGGGGCCCAAAGAGATCCAAAAACACACTCTGAGCTTATGTTCATAGGGGACCCAAATCTGTGTGAACTTTCCTTAGCTTGGATCAAGCTGTTGTGGCTTTCAGAGGGGGGCTTGACTGGATGACACAGGAAGTTTTGTTGCAAGCGTGATGATTAGGTCCCAGAGCACAAAAAGCGAGTGGGTTTTCTATCCCACAAGACTCAGGGATTGGCAGAGAGGAGCCCCCTGTGCGCGCTAATCCGCCTTAACGGGATGTAGCTCAAAAAAGTCCTAATGTCTGTCTTGCATTAGGGGAAAAGGGTTTTACTGCTCGTAAATGACGCACCCACTGTCATCAGTTGAGTGACAAGCCCTAGCAAAACTAGAGTTTTTAAAGTAACAAAAGTAGTAGGGTTTTTTTTTAGTTTGTTTGTCATTTTTTTTATTTTTTGTTCATTTTCCTGGAGAACCCCTTTAATTCTGGCACTTTTATCAAATTTTTTTGCTATTATACAACATTTCACCAGTAGCCATTACTACAGGGAAAATGATCAGATGGTGACAACTTCTTGCAAAAGCAAATATTTGCAAAGGGTTTTGAAATAGAACTAAGTGATCAATGTTTGTGCTGGGCCCCAAAAAAAATAAAAATTTGAAAAAAATAAACTTACCATCACTTTGTTCGACTAAAGCTTCTAGGAGAGAAAGTTCTTTCTGGATAGATTTGTGCTTTCCTGGAAACAGAAAACAAGTGCAGTCAGTGAAAAGAACGGCTTATGTAAAGGAATACCATCCCGATCTAACAATTACAGGCAATAGTGAGGTTTTCCCCAGGGGGGGAAAAAAAATAAAAAAAAAAAAAAAAAAAAAAGGAATAGGACCTTCTTGCATGAAATAAAATTTAAAAAAAAAATTGCCCGTTGCCTTTTAGAAATTTTTTTTACTTCTACTACTCCATTTTACCTAGATGCCGTGTGACCACTAAAGCCAAGACAACAGTAACATTTCCACTGTCAAAGCAGCAGTGTGTGGTTTGTTTTTATTGGTTGAGGTTTTTGGGCAACAACCATGTAATTCATTTTTTATTTTTTTTGACCCTCCCTGAAGTCTCGCACAATTACACTCTGTATGAGATAGCCCCTCCCTTTTAAATCTTTTTAAATGTCTATTAAATGCAAGATGGGAGGACACCTTCATTTGTCAAAAATATATTTATAAATTATAAATAATTTAGTGCCCAACACTAAGTACCCCTTTTCCCCCAAAAAGTTTATTACAAAGCAAGAAGGGGGAGAGAGCAGCTACACCATTCTGTGGTCATGGTTTCTCGTGTCTGTGCCGCTTGAGATATTTATAGCTGTGCTCTATACTCCCCAATGTTTAATACGGAGTATAAATAAACCTGTGTACTTTTAAGAACCTGGACATCCTGCAGGATTTACTTTTGGGGGCAGTGCATAATAGGGGTTTTTCCACGACTTATTTGGGGGCACTGTTTGGATTTTTTTAGCATCCCAAAAGCTTCAAAACCTCACTGCAACACGTTCTTCAGAGGGGGGTTTTCAAAAATGTTTTTACCCATACGAAAAAAATTAAAACCCCAGGGCAAAAAAACCACACTGAAAAACGCAACGAGGTTTTGAATCTTTCCATTGATTCCTATGAGGATTTTCAGCGCTGAAAACGCTTCAAGAATTGACATGACGCTTCTTTATCAGCGCCCAAAACAGCTTCCAAAGAAGCGCCTAAAACGCGCATAGAAACCTTGTTGTGTGTGAACTACAGCACTGTTTTACATAGAAACCAATGAAAATTAACTGGGGGCTTTTTTATGCTCTTTTGAGAGTGAAAACACTCCAAAAACAGCATCCAAATAAGCCATGTGAACATACACTTACAAGAAATGAAGTTTATGTGGATGGTCTGTATAAAAGTTTGGAAGTGACTCTCACTCAGCAGCAGCGATTCGGTGTTGAAGCCTGGAGTATAAACATAGTATGAGATTTGGGCCTTCTCCGATAATACCATTTAAACTGAGCACCTTTGTATTTCATATTTGGGTGTTAATGCCTGTGGTCTTGTCTACTTCGCACTCTTCAAAAGAGTAGAGCATGAAAATTCCTATTTATAACTGAACGCTCATCAAACGTATAGATGTATTTAGTCAACACTATTTACAGGGGTCTTCAAACTGCAGCCCTCCAGCTGTTGGGAAACTACAAATCCCATCATGCCCACTGTTATAGATTATATAAATGCATGATGGGAGTTGTAGTTTCCCAACAGCTGGAGGGCCGCAGTTTGAAGACCCCCCTGATCTACAATGAAATAGAACCAGTCACAGCAAGAGTAAATCACCATCACCCCAAAACACTGTATCTGTAGCACAAGCTAAATTAACAGACCTGCATTCTCTAGATCCGGGGAAGCTTTTGCTTCATCCTCTGCACCAGTTTCCTTGCTGCATGGCTCTTCACTCTTTATAGGTTCTTCTAAAGTGGAAAAAAAATTCAGTTCGCTCCAGAACAAAAATGCAGGAGCAGCTGCATAACACTATGACCTGTAAGCTTATTAACGTCGAGCGAGACCACACATAGCAGCCAACCACGTAAGGCCAAAACCACCGGCTGCGGACATGATATTCAAATAGATTGTAAACAGCCGCACAATTTTGTTGGAGAGCGGGGTTTAATCTACAAAGTTGTGCAGCCATTAACCCCTATAAAATTCATGCCCGACACCTGTGGACATGGTTTTGGCCTTATGCGGCAGGCCACTATGCGTGATCTCAACCAGACTCAGAAACGTGCCTTAATTGGGTTTTACCACCATAGAATATGCTATCTAAGTGTGTTAGGTGTGGGTCCCACCTCTGTGACCAGCACCTATATTGGTAACAGTGTTTACAATAGTATTTTCTGGAAATGCTGTATGCCTGATTTTATCTTTTTGAATATTTAAGATATTTTATTTTGAATGAATTGAAGAAAAAAAAAAAAAGTCTTTCCTTCTCCAGGATGCTGTTGCCTCACCAATGGTGGTCTTTTTTCTATTTATTTCAGGAACGGGCCCCCAAAAGTCACCGCGCACACTGGGGAGCTAGTCGTGCTTGCACACAGCTCTCCATTCTGTTCTATGGGAATTCCGAGTACAGCAGACCAGTATGTTCACCTCTGCTCGGAACTCATATAGAACAGAATGAAGAGTTGTGCAAAAGCCTGAGCAGCTCTCAATTCTGAGCTGACACTTTTGAGAGCACATTCCTGAGATAGCTGTGTGTCCCAGAGGTTGGGCCTGCAGCTATCATAGCGAAATGCCATCAAAGTCTATGGTGATAAAACCCCTTTAGGCTAGGACTTATTTATGGGTAAAGCTAAATGTCTTCGGATGGTAACACTTGAGCCTCATACACGAGTACAATAGTTTGCAAATCGGGACAAAAGTCCTTGGGTTACCTCTGTCCAATCGGAGCACCATGTGACTATTTACTAGGCAAGATGGAGAGTGATGCAATCAGCATCCACTTCCCAGCCACCGGATTTATAATGACCAGGTCGAAAAGCCAGCAGTAAATAATTAAGCCGTTATGTCGATAGTTCTATCCAGCCCTTGGATAAGGTTAGAGTCAGTTAACTTTTTATTCTGAGCCTGCATTAGAAGTATATGGAAGGAGGTATACAGTGGGATATGTTGCGCATAGGCTCCTATTGTAACAATTATTTAAATGGTTATGTCCACCATCGATTTTAATGGCATATTGCTACGATATGCCATCAAAGTCTGAGAGGTGCAGGTACCACCTGTGGGACCCACACCTATTTCAGGAACGGGCCCCCGTAAGTTGCAACCCGGAATGTAGAGCCGGGCGCACTTCTGTTCTATGGGAGTTCACAGTACAGCCAAGCGATAAATATCCCAAATATATGCCATCAAACTCTATGGAGGGAACACCCTTTTGTCCTATGTATTTTACTGAAAACATAAACGTAGGTAAAGTGCAATCATTGGATTATAAAGAGAAACATACAGGTATACATAGTACTTTTAGCGGAGGATCATTAGCAAGCATGAGTAGCTTCCCAAAAAATGGAAACGGTATATACATATTGCCCCAAATTTTTTTTAACTTACTATTATAAGGTAACGAAAGGAAAAATTAGTGTAAATGTGAACAAAAATTACGAAACCCAAAAATTTGAATGAGGTTGTGACAAATATTTTAACCCTAAAGAGGATGTAGACAACATATGAGACATTATACAAGTAAGAGAGAAAAGACACATACCCTGGTATCAAAGGTTCCGTTTGGATCATCACATCAATATATAAATAAACCCCTTATACAAGGCAAAAAAACACCATCTTTTGAAGCAGAGAAACCCCATGAACACTTTTTACACAAAAAAAATGAGCCTTATCTCTAAAAAAGTAAAAAAATTTTTTCAGTTTAAACAACACTTAAACAAAATAGACAAACTACAAGGAGATATCTACAAAAAAAGGGGGGAAAACGGCAAAAAATTGCCTGTTTAAGGGGGAGTGTATTATACGTGAATAAGTAAGATATGGAATTTGGCTTACAAAATTTTGATAATAATTACAATACTGAAACGACCCGGTCCTTCCCACATTAACCATAATGACTTCCTTATCCAATTTTCCCCCAAGCAAGCGCGACAATGTATCCAAAATTACCCCACAAAAAGTGTCTAGGAAACAAACAGTGCAAGATAAACAAAGCACTATCAACTCAAAAACCAAAGAGTATTTACCCATCTTTAAAAGGGGGTCGGGGGTAAAGTGCCGTTCGTTGCCCACGTCCTTAACGCTTTGCCAAAGGCTTCCTCAAAGGACAAAAGTTCAATGTCCAGATGACTCATAATTAGATGTGACAATTACCTCGGGCTCTTACTATAGCAAACTATTTGTCGGCACCTCCCCTACATCGGACCCCAGTCCCGCCCCCCCCCGGCCGTCCGGCTGTATAGTGCTGACGCGGAAGCCATTTCCGGTCTGCGCAAAGCCAAACAGGACCCCGGGAGCAGCACCGGAAGTCGGGTTCGTGACGGCGCACGCGACAGCCCCCGCAAAAACTCAGAACCCAAGTCTGATAACATCAAAAAAAGGGAAGGGAAATTAATCCGTAATCATGCTTTAAGGGATATATAGCAAACGTGAAATCACAGTGAATAGGGGTAAAATAAATTATTATTACTAAAGTGAGAACCAAACTAAAAAATAATTACAGTTTTACGTTAATTACAAAAAAATTTATATATATAAAAAGTAAAAATTTTTGGTAAAAAATTTGTGAAATAAACCAAATTTTGTGTATAAAGTGTGATCCCACAATACATACATTGAATAAAACACAAAAACAAAAAAAAAACAAAAAAAAAAAAAAAAAAAAAAAAACAAAAAAAATTGAAATTATAATTATTCTTTTTCCCTTTCTTCTTTTGAGTTATGGAAACTCTTATGAATGGGTTTTCACGGAAGATGTTGTAGTCCACAATCAGAACTGGGCATGGTTATAATCATGAGCATCAGTCACATCCATACAATAATTTACACCTAAAGATAAATTCACAAATTATTAAAACTAATAAAGACAAAGACATCATCACAAGACAAAAAACATTGATTAAAAACAGAAAATGGAGAGATAAAGGGGAAAAGGACGAAAAACCCCAACCTTTCTTAAGGCCAAAAGGGCACATAGTTTAAGGCCCGAACATCCACCTACATTCTTTTTGCTTAACATTTTTTTTGATTTTTCCCCCCGCGGATCCCGCATTTACTCGTCAATCCCATTCCCGAAAAGGCGGTTTAGAATCATGAAATTAACAAAATGTCTGGGAAGTTTTTAATTTGGAGATATCCTGGCAATTTTTTGCACCCAAAGATATCCCTACATGTTCCCTCGTCCTTGACGTAATTCCGTGTCGTTAGCCCCAAAAATGATTTAGAACATCCACCAAGTTTCAAGAAATCACGTTTGTTGTACGCATGAAAATTTAAAAACAAAATCTTAAGTCCCGTTGCACTGTCATATCTGACATCCAGACAAATGCCAATGGGGAAAAAACCCAACCCCGGGGTCGAAAAACCCAAATGGATTCTTTTTTTGGGAATAAAAAAGGGTTTTTACTAACAAGTCTTTCAAATTCCGACATCTCCTAGCTGCATTTTGGGGGACCGGGGGTAAGCATCTTTGAAAATGGGTTCTGTTGAAGAATTTACCAATGTTTTTATGAGAATTTTTCTCAACAGACCCCCTGGGTATTTAGTAAAATAAACAAAATTTTTGTCATAAACTCTTTTCGGGGTTTTTCAACAACATATCTCTTGGGGGCTTTTTAGCCTTAAATACCCTTTATTTATTTTCTACCACTGTACCCTCTCTCCTAAACCGAGACTTTTAAAGGGAACCCCCAGCTTTAAAATTTTTGCCTCAGAGGAGCAATCCCTTCACCTGGAAATTGACCAATCGGCCCAAAAAGGGCCCCCTATAGTTAAGAATTATAAAAGACGAGGGGATGAAAAAATGAAATTTACCCCTGCCTTCCGGACATCAGTCTGGGGATAACCCTGTTTATCCACCTCAATAATACATCTAAGAACCAATTTTTTTTGGGCATATTTAAAGTCAATCTAGTTAAGAGATTTTTTAACTCTCTTAAACTTTTGAAGTTGGTCTCAGAATTCCCCAGAAAGCACATCACATATATCTCATCCGCACTGCTCTTTGGGCAGCGGCGCGGGGCCCCCTCACCATAAAAAACAAATCCTCCCCCAAAACCCAAGGGAAAAGATTTGCATACGACGGGGCAAAACGCCCACCCTAGCATGCCCCGTCTTTGTATAAAAAAAACCACCTTAACCAAAAAAAAAGTTTTAAATATACCGAAAAAGTAAAGATCATTTTTACCAACTGGCTGTCCCCGATTGCCATTCCCAGGAAGAACGGACCGCATGAATACCTTTCAGACCAATATGGTATATAGGACTCAATGTTGCTGTAACCAGAAACAATCAGAGTCCTCATAATACCATCAACATCTAAACATCGTTTTATCTTTCCCCATAGACGGTAGGGTTTCCCAAATGGGGTTCAAATAAAATCAAAAAATTTACACACCCCGGGGCACACAATCCCCGATCCCTGAGACAATTGGGCGACCTGGGGGGTCATCAATTTTTTTATGTATCTTTGGGAGGGAAATACAGTGTTGGAACCCTTTTGGGTTTTAACAACAAACCACGAAGATTTTTTTAGGGATAATCCCTTTCGGGATGTAATTCCAAGATTTTAAACAACTCAACTGAGAAAGATTGTTGGTTATGGGTATCTTTTTATATGTTCCCTATCCCTTAGTTGTCTAAATTCTTTCTAATTTTTCCATTGGCCAATCAAATGTTTCCCCCCTTGTCCGCTCCTTTTAAACCAACCTAAGGATGCAAATTTTCAATGCATTTGTTTATCATGTGTTAATTATCATTCTCACCTTTTTTGAGACTTTTCAAAATCCTCCGCAACCAGTCTCGTAAAGATCTCAATTAGGGATAGGGACAAAGGGGGGGAAACCTTTCGATTGGGCATGACTATCCGGGAAACCACCATGGTTTTTGTGCTTCTTTTTCCCAACATAGTTCCTCCCAAAGCTGCAAGTGCTTCTTGTTCCTCTACAAATTTAAAAACCCCTCCATTTGCGCTTTTTGAATTTTTTAAAAAACCAAACTTACGAAGAAGAGTTAAGTCTTTTAAGGTGTGAAAAAATAAAAACAGTTATTGGGGGAAAACGAAATCCCAAACTAAGAACCTCTTTTTGAGGTCAGTTAGTATTTATGACAAATTTAATTCCCTCAAGTTTACTTTTTGTCTTTCTTGATTATTTACCCCCAATTTTTTTCACTTTATTAAATATTTTTTTTAGTTAATTAACGTAATACAGTAAATTATTTTTTAGCTTTGGGTTTTCCATTTTAGAAATAATAATTTATTTACCAATTTTCACTGTGTTTTTCATGTTTCTAATACCCTTTTACATGCACTGATTACTTGGATTAGTTTTCCCCTTTCCTTTTTTTTGTTTTATCAGATTTGGGTTACTGAGTTTGCGGGTGCTGTGGGTGCCCCTTCACGAACCCACTTCCCGGGCTCGTCCGGCGCCCGTTTTTTGGCTTTGCCAGCCGGAAATGCCATTCCGCTCATGCACTATACAGCCGGACGGGGGGGGGGGGGGGCCGCTCCGTTGTACGGCGCGGGTCCCGACAAATGCACGTTTGTATGGGAAAAAGAGACCCCCCCTGGGGTATTATCCACTTTATAATATCATCTGGACATTGAATTTACCCTTTGGGGAAGCCAAAGGCGAAACGCGTTGGAGTGCACGAACGGCACTTGTACCCTGTACCTCTCTTATTAAAGGGTTTAAAAACCTTTGGTTTCGAGTTCATGTGCTTTTGTTTATCTTGCACTTTTTTTGCCTAGACTTAAAATTTTTGTGGGGTAATTTTTGGGTACATTGTCTGCTGCTCTGTCTGGGGGGGTAGAATTGGATAAAGGGTATCATTATGGATTAATTTTGGGAAGGAAAGGTCTGTTACAGTATTTAATTATATCAAAAATTTTTTAAGCCAACCCATATCCCTTAATTATTCACGTTTAATACACTCCCTTCTTAAACAGGGAATTGTTTTTCCTTCTTCCCCTTTTTTTTGTAAATCCCCTATGTAGTTCGTTATTGTTTTTAAGTGTTGTTTAAACTGAAAAAAATTTTGTTCTTTTTAGAATTTGGCTCCATTTTTTTTGTTAAAAATATACTAAAATAACCTTAACTTTTCCCCTAAAATTCCATATTTCTAGCAACTTAAATTCATGCTTACAGATCCATATGGGATGCTGGGAGTATGTTCCTTCAGAACGTAGCTATCAGGCCCTAGCTGCCATGAGAAAGTGCGACAGGGGGGCCCTTTGGGCTCCCACTTTTAAAGGATTTTTTGGTACAAAAGGATTTACAGTGCCAACATTAGGCTGAAGGAGACACAGGCATGAATCACAGAAAAGAAGAAGAAAAAAAAAAAAAAAACCCTGGTCCATAAAGAATCCCTACACGGGGCCAAGAGAGGGCAAATAGAAAAAATTTCCACGGAAGGGCCCATGATTGTAATAGGTGGGAGTGGGCACCCAAATAGGAGCACCCACAAGCCCTTCATACACATCAACCAACCAACACTGCAAAAGCATCACTGGCAAAAAGCTCTTTTTCCCTAAAAGCATACATGGACCCACAACTATGAATCCACTGTATTCTTTATAGGGGTGTTTCCATCTTGCACTTTGATGCTATTGAAGGGCGCGCCTAAACTGTACACCCTTTGGAACCCCAAAACCCATACGTGCATCTCAAAAAGTTGAATATCACTGAAAAAATAATTGGGAATCGTTTTTAATAAAATAGAAAATCCATATATTGTATAGATCATTACAGTTAAATTAAAAGGGTTTAATACATTTGTGAGACCTTTTAAAAAAAAAAAGATCCTGGGAACCCCTTTAAATTTTATGACATTCTAATTTTTTGAGATCACAAAATCTAGAACGGCCCCCAAAAATCCCTGTTTAAAAGGGAATAGGGCCACCTTATGAAAACTGTTTAGGTCAAAACTCCCTTTGTTGCCCATAAAACCAAGCGCCCCCCCATTTTTCCAGAGCATTAATAAATGTAAGGGCGCTCTGTTTGGGTTGCATGGGCAAAAAAAAATTTTTTAGACCTGCATTTTTCTATGTGGCCCTTTGCACACAACTCTCCTTGGTTCTATGGAAGCCCCCCTACAAGTGAGTAGTTGTTCGAATGCATCGGGACTCCCATAGAACGAATTAGGTCATGCGAGCAAGCCTACCTCTGTTCTGGACAGAGACTTGTGGGGAGGGGCCTGTTCCAGAAACAGATGCGGGTATAACCTCTAGTGCCGACACCTATCACACTATGGGCTATAAAAAGGGATCCAAAGGGGAAGATGGAACACCCTTTTTAATTTTAACCTACAAACCCAAATTAAAAGAGGGTTTTATGCCCATTGGGTTAAAAAAAATGGACCAGTCCCCTCCCCCCCCCCCCCCCAAAAAAAAAAAAATAGTCCCCAATAGAGCCAAAGGAAAAAGGGGGAAACCCCCCTTAAAACAGATATTTAGCAGAAGGTTCAGGTTTACATTCTCTTTTTTGAAAAGGGGACAAAAAGACAGAGTCCACCCCTTCACCCCTTCTGCATGTGTTGATCCGGTTTGTGATTTGGGGTTTTTTAAAAAATATTTATCAACCGGCAGGCACCCAGGGTGTGGGTTCGGATTCTGGGGGCCCATTTTAGGGTCGGGTCGTCATAAAAATGGTCCGACTTCCAAAATATATAATAATTGGGCCTTTTGTTCGATGCAAGCAAAGAGCAAGAGGAAATTGGGTCCGGCCAGTGCTATGTCCCCGATCTTTTCCCTCATCACATGAGGGTGTAATTGTGAATGAGCAGGCAAAGCGAGCCCCCGGGGAAAAGTTCTGCCCAGGGGAAAAAGATTTCGCAAAACTTTTTCCCCGCTTTAAAGAAGTAGAAGAGTTTAACCCCTTTATCAAACTGACTGTGGGTGAGGCAATTTTTTATACCCTGACATTGTTAGAGAGGTTGCCCCTTGGGCACCCCTTTGTCCCCCAAAAACCCCCCGTTAGGTAGGAGGCCCTTTTTACCGAAATAATGAGATAATTGAGGGCACACATGCAAATCTAGGGGCGATACTATTTCTCAAAAAATTTCAGAGACTCCACAAACTTTCCTGCAGTGTTTTTTTTCATATTTACATATTTTTGTTCTAAAGTCATATCCAAAAGATAATTTTTACATGACAAGCAAAATGGTAAAAAATGTTTTTAACTTGTATTTTCGGGCCCATATCTCACCATCCACTAAGTTTGTATATGAGGGTACTGTAAAAATATACGTCATCTCACCTTCTTTTACAAAATTTGAACAAGTATTTAGCATCTGCTTAGTTCTGCAGGTCTTTCCCGTAACGCATTGTTATCTTTTTGTCCCAAAAAAAAAATGTTAATTTTTATTATTTTGTTAGTATTTGGGAAATCCCCTTTTGGTTTTCAAAACTGCCTGCCTTCGGCCTTTAAAAATTTTTAAGACTTTTGCCAAAAACTGATCCCAGGGCCTTCTACACGTTTTCCCATATTGGGCAGACGGGCTTGGGTACAAATACGCTTTTTCTTCAAACCCACCCACAAGTGTTCAAAAGTCAAAAATTTTACCCCCTTTTTCTTGTCAGTGTTTGTTTACCAAAAAAGCTTGATTATTTATCTAAGGTATAAAACCTGATGTTACCATTTTATACTAAAGTTATCACTTAAACATGCGCCGTGTATGAGGGAGTCAGGACGGGGTTTGGGGAAAATTGAGGGGTGGATCGGGCTTTGGTTTCCCCCACTCCACAGGCCCTGAGACACCTTACCTTTTGTATTCTCCTCACATGAGGTCTGTGTAGCTTTTAATTCTGTTCCCTCTGATGAATCAACAGTTACAGAATCTAAATGAAAAACAAAATCAGGAATACAAATGAGACAGTAAAGGATTAGATATTCCTTATACTTCTCACTAACGTGAGGAATGAATCCAGCAGAAGAACTTACATGGAATATTAAAACTAATAGCCACTCCCGGGGGCCCTACGAAATAAAAAAAAATTAAAGGTTTTACAACAGTCCCCGGGGGAGAATGGGTAGGGGCCTTTTGGTTTGTTTTTAAGTTGAATTTTTATTAATCCCGGAAAGGGATTTTTCTTTAAATTGTAACTCACAAAGGGCTTTTTTTGTTTTTGGGTATTTTTAAAGGGAAGGGTTTTTTAAACCCCTTTTTTTGTTTTTGGGCCCCCGTTAAAAGGGTTTTACCTCATGTTTTCGTGCATGCTGGAATTGTCGTTTTCCCCACTCCTTGCTGTGGAACAGGAACTAAATGCCAGCAGCACCCATAAAACTCCGCTTTTAAATGGGGACAGATTAATCGGAAAAAAGTAAGTCGGGGGGGCTGTCTGTACTCCCCCTTTCCTTTGGTGCCGACTGGGGCCCCCCTGGTTTTCAGTATTTTTT
>JAODAL010037981.1:0-39748 GCA_025379985.1 Phyllomedusa bahiana | reverse complement strand
CAAAGAGCGGGCGGAAGCGCCCAGGTGAAATAGAGGCAGTGCCCGGCAATTACCCAATTACCGGCGCACTGCCCCTTTAAAATCTAAACAGAGCCGGCGCGTGCGCGCCTTAGAGCACAGGGACGCGCGCGCCGGACAGCAGGAGACTGCAGGGAGACAGGAGCGCGGCTGGGTAAGTGATGGCGCGCCGGGGGGCGAGTGCACCCGCCGCCCGAGACCCGGGCAGCGGCGGCACCCGTCCCGGGGACGGAGGAAGAACTGCGTCGGCGCCCGCAGGGGGATCGCGGGCGCCGGACGCAACAGTATATCTAGTAACTGAATGACTATTATTAAGTGGTACCAGTAAATGTTTATGTTCGGGGTAGTGGCCGGCAAGGAGGCAGCCTCATCCAAAAGTTTGCTTTGGGGCCAAGCCTTCTCCTGTTATGCCATTAATCTAACTATATTTGCGTCCAGTGTCAGACTTGCCCAGAGCCAGCCCAGAGGATCTTCCATTGGGTTCTGGGGCCAATACATATGCTGTACACCCTCTTTTGGTGTAGGTTAAAAGATGTGGTACTCGGCAGACATCACAGTCAACCTTCCTGCTGCGCACTTGTTTTCCCTGGTGTGCAAGTGATGTATGTGGGATGAGTCTGGTGTGTGAGCAATGTATCGGGATATGCATGGTGTGGAAGTGATGTATGTGGGATGTGTCTGGTTTGTGAGTGATAAATGTGAGATGTATCCAGTGTGCGAGTGATGTATGTGTGATGTGTCCAGTATGCGAGTGATATATGGGAGATACCACAGGTGTCAGGTGTATAAGTGATGTTTTGTGGATGTATAAAGTGTGCAAGTGGTGTGTGTTTTTTGGACATGTCTGGAGTGAGTGATGCATGCGAGATAAGTCCAGTGTGCAAATGATGTATGTGGATGTATACAGAGTGTGAGTGATGTATGGGGATGTGTCCGGAGTGTGAATGATATATAGGGATGTATCTGGTTTATGTCCAGTGTGTGAGTGATGTATGCAGGAGGTGTCTGGTGTGCGAGTGATTTATGTGGGATGAGTCCAATCTGTGAGTGAAATATGCAGGAGGTGTCCGGTGTGCGAGTGATGTATACGGGATGTGACTTGTGTGTAAGTGATGTATGTGGATTTATACAGAGTGTGTGTGATGTATGGGGATACGTCCTGTGTGTGAGTGGTGTATGTGCATGTATACGGTGAATGAGTGATGAATGTGGATGTATATAGAGTGTGAGAGATGTTTGGGGATGTGTCTGGTGTGCAAGTGATGTACGTGGGATGTGTCTTGTGGGATATTAATATATGGGATATGTCTGGTGTGCGAGTGATGTATGTGGGAGGTGTCTGGTGTCTGTGGGAGTGATGTATGCAGGATGTGTCCGGTGCTTGAGTGATATATGCGGGATGTGTCCGGTGTGTGAGTGATGTATGCGTGAAGTGTCTTTTGTGCAAGTGATGTATGTGGATGTATACATTGTGTGAGTGTGAGGTACATTGGCAAACTGTGGATGCCTGTTTGGGGGTGTACAGAAGCTATATAGGAAACTGTGAATGCTTGTAAATGGTTTGGGGGTGTATAGGAGGTACATGTGGAATTGTGGATGCTAGTTTGGAGGTGTACAGAAGGTATATAGAGAACTGTGAATGCTTGTTTGGGATGTACAGGAGTTGAATGCTTGTAAATTGTTTGGGGGTGTGCAGGAGGTATATCAGGAAGTGTGAATGCTTGTAAGTGGCTTGGGGGCATAAAGAAAGTACACAGGAAACTGTGGATGCTTGTAAGTGGTTGGGAAATGTACAGGTGGTACATTGGGAACTCATGGGGATCTGTGGATGCTTATAAGTGGGTTGGTTGTGTAAAGGAGGTACATGGGTAACTGTACATGGGAAACTTTGGATGCTTGTAAGTGGTTTGAGAGTGTACATCATATGAATTACAATGCATATTTTCTATTGAGGTCAATGGGAATCATTTTCTTTCAGTCTTCATTGAGATTTTCAAGGTGGAATCTGCCTAGAAATCCTAGTTGTATAAACCTACCATATGAGTGCTCTTACTGGAGTGTTTGTGCATTTTAAAAGATGCACTTGCAAAACAGAAAGAATGCATGTAATTTTTCAAAAGTGTTCCTAAACATTATCAAAAACCGTACATGCTTTAAAAAACTATATGAGTTTTTAGATTTGTTTTTCCTAATATGTGTTCTATTGTTTCTTAAATGCACCACAAAAAAAACATGTAATTACATCCTAATACAGGCAGTCCCCGGGTAACGAACAGGATAGGGACTTTAGATTTGTACTTAAGCTGAATTTGTATATTAAGTCAGAACAGGTATATTTATTAAATGTAACTCCAGCACAAAAGGTTTTCATTTTAGTTTTGGATAGTGCAGGGAAGGGTTTTTACGTTTGTTTTGCTGCCTGTGCCTCTGTTAAGAAGATTTCACCTCATGTGCTGCTGTGGTATGCTGAAACTTGTCGTTCCACAGCTACTATTGCTCTGGAACATGGAACTACAAGTGCCAGCATGTCCCATAAGGAAAGGAATACATTAGAATATGGTGGTCCACTCATGAAAACTTTTCAGTGGGCCCACTAATGTGTTAAAATGGCCCTGACAAAAAGTATGGTTTATACTAACAGTTTAGATACATGAAAGCTAACATGTCCCCATCACTTTCTCACATTAAGAACCATTTTAATACAATTTTGTAAGAAAAGAAAATTAGGGATCAGGAGTGTTTTTTGGGTTGGTAAAGTAAGTCACACAAATGTTGTCAATGTTCATTGCATCCTTATATGAAAGGAAATCTGGATACTGCTTCAAACATTTTATATTTTATTTAAATATTCACATTACAATATTTGCTCAAGTCTCACATATACACTTTTATTCAAGGTCAATGATTTGAAAAGAAAAATTTATTGAAAGCTTTATAAATCTGCACATACAGCATGTACAAGTTCAAAAAAACAATATACAGAGACAGAAGAGCAACATAGAACAGACTCTATCTGTATATACACTAAAATACAAGAATCAAATACACGAAAAAGTGTTTATCTTAAAAATTAACTTTTAACCCCTTATCTGACAGCGCCCATTTTTTAAATCTGACATGTGTCACTTTATGTGTGAGTAACTTTTTGACACTTTTACCTATCCATGCGATTCAGAGATTTTCTCGAGACACATTGAGTGACATGTATGAATACTGGCACTCACAGGCCAGTTCTTAATAGCTTTAAAGCATTGTAGAATGCACCAGAATGTATGAACCTGTTCTTCTGCAGTTCATACATACAGGCGCGTTGTAGTGCCAATACGATAAGTCTGGCACAGGCAGACCACCTTTAACTTGGTCTGGCTGTTCTAACTGTCATGTGCCTATGTTTGGCATCAACAAATCATAAATGTGTCTAATTCTAGAAATGTGGTGCGACGCCTCCAGAACGCCACTAATCTTGGCGCATTTAAAAAAGTGTTTTTGGTGCATTACAATGGCACTTATCACACCAAAATTTGGAGTGCCTCTGTCCATACATTCTTTTTGACTCAAAGTTCACCAGAATAGTGGTTCATACTTGTCACTTTAAGTTAGTAAGGAATTCTGTTCCAAACAATCCCTGTTTATTTGTGAAAAATATCAAAATAGCGTAAAACATTTTCAAAGCTCAAAAATTTCTGCGTGTAAGACAGTTATTCCACTCAAAATAGTTTATAACTAGTATCTACCATATGTCCACTGTAGGTTGGCATAATTTTTAAATGTCTTTTTATTTTTTTACAACATTATGGGGCTTAGAAATTTAGTACTAATTTTCACACTTTCAAGAAAATTTGCAATATACACTTTTTTAGGGATCAGTCCAGGTCTGATGTTGCTTTGAGGGGCCTGCATGTTAGATACCCCCATAAATGACTTCATCTAAGAAACAACACCCTGTAAAGTATTTACAACAGTGTTTAGGAAGTTTGTTAACCCTTTAGGCGTTTCACAGAAATTAAATCAAAGTCACGATTCCCCTGGCGTTGTGGGACACCAGTTCATTTGTGAGGCCTCCGAAATTGGTTCGAATTTGGTACCAAGCACAAATATACTCACTATTGTCTAGTATATGCAAGACAAAGTGTATGAGGAACAACAAAAATGAAATTGTGGCGGGATAGTGGATGATGATCCTATATATGCCCTACTTGGCCTATCAAGCCTTGCTGGCCTAACTTTGGGGTAACTTCCCCAATAAGGGAGACCCTTACCACAGCCTGACCCTTCCACACACTGTCCCTATGATAATCTATAACTAGTAATAATAATCTTTATTTATATAGTGCCAACATATTCAGCATCACTTTATAAATTAGAGGTTATAAATACAGACAAAGAGACAGACATTACACAATAAAAAGCTACTTACAGAAGGTGTGAGGGCCTTGCTCGCAAGAGCTTGCAATCTATTAAGGTGTATGTGTGAGACGAAGTGTGAGAAGTGCTAAGTTTACAATGGTCCAGCCATGTTTCATAAATATGGGGTGGTTTACATAAAAGTTGGATGAACCTGCCACCATGACAGTAAATCTATATACAGATAAGTGCCTGTGAGTGTCCTAGTGTAGGGAGTGACAGAAGCCGGTGTGATAGAAAGCAGGGGGTTAATAATTAGGGATCTTGGTAGCCCAGACTGAGAAGATTTAGTCTCGAGGCACTCTTAAAACTATTAGGGTTATAAGTGTGCCTGATCGCCCACGGTAGCATGTTCCAGAGAACTGGTGAACCACGTGTGAAATCTTGAAGACAGTATGTGAGGTTTGGATGATTGTGGCCTGTAATATTAGCAGAAGAGCGGAGAGACCAGGTAGGGTGGCAGACAGAGATGAGGAAGGAGATGTAGGAGGATGCAGCGCTATGGAGAGATTTATGCATTTATGTTGTATTCTGTACTGAATGGGCAACCAGTGCAATGACGTAAACAGGGTAGAGGCATCAGTATAGCAGCTAAAAAGAAAGATGAGCCTGGCTGCTGCATTCTGAACAGATTGGAGAGGGGAGTTTTCAGAGAGGGAGACCTATAAGCAAGTAGTTACAGTAGTCAAGACAAGAAAGAATAAGAGCAGTAATAAGAGTTTGTGTTGTTTCCACAGTGAGAAAAGGACATATTCTGGAAATGTTCTTGAGGTGCATGTGACAGGAGTAGGCAAGGGATTGGGTATAGGGAGTGAAGGACAGATCAGAATCTAGTATAACCCCAAGACAGGTGGCCTGCTGCCTAGGAGTTGTGGTGGTACCACACACTGAAACAGAATTAGCAGAGTGGGGTTGGTTAGTAGATGGCAAAAAGATAAAAACTTCAGTTTTAATGAGGTTTAGTTTGAAATAGACAGAGGACATGATGTTAGAGACAGTGGACAGACAGTCACTGGTGTTTGTAGCAGGGCAGGAGTGATGTCATGGTAAGAGGTGTATAATTCAGTGTCATCAGTGTAGAGAAGGTGCTGAAAACCAAATCTACTGATGGTTTGTCCAATGGGGGTTGCATAGATTGAAAAGAGGAGAGGACCAAGAATTGATCCCTGAGCAACCCCAACAGCAAGAGGGAGAGGAGAGGAAGTAGAGCCTGCAAATGAGATACTGAAGGAGCGGTCAGAGAGGTAGGATGAAAACCAAGAGAGAGCAGTGTCTTGGAGGCCAATGTTGCTGAGCATGCTGAGGAGAAGATGGTGATCAACAGCATTGAATGTTTCAGAGAGATCCAGAAGAAGGAAAAACAAATAGTTGCCCTGAGATTTAGCTGTGTGAAGATCATTTGAGACTTTAGCTAGAGCAGTTTCTGTGGAGTGTAAAGTGGAGAAACCAGATTGTAAAGGATGGAAAAGAGAGTTAGCAGAGAGATAGCTGATTAGGTGAGAGTAGACCAAGCATTCTAGGAGTTTAGAGTTGAAGGGCAGGTTAGAGCCTGGTCAGTAATTAGCAGCGCAGGATGTGTCTAGAGTGGGCTTTTTTAGTAAAGGGGTTATAGCAGCATGTTTAAACGAAGATGGGAAGATCCCATTGGAGAGAGAGAGTTTGAAGATTGCTGTAAGTTGACAGATGACAGCTGGAGAAATAGACTGGACAAGGTGGGAGGGAATGGAGTCACTAGAGCAAGTGGTGGGGCGGGTAGAGAAGAGAAGCCTGAATACGTCTTCCTCTATCATTGGGTCAAGGGCTGAGAGCAGACTAGAGGAGACGCAAGAGGGGACAGGTGGGTATTACTTGGGGATTGAGATGCAATGTTTTGCCAGATATTGACGATTTTGTCTCTGAAGTGAGTGGCCAGGTCTTCAGCACAGAGATCAGGGACCAGGGTCTGAGATATAGGCCTCAAGAGGGAGGGGAAAGTGTAAAACAGTCATTTGGGTTATTGTGTAATGTTAAGATGAGGAAGGTAAAATATTCTTTTTTGGAGCAGTGAAGGGCAGTGTGATAAGTCCTGAGCATGAATTTGTAGTGGAGAAAGTCTGCAGGTAGCTTTGAGCCTCTCCACAGACGTCCAGCACACCTAGAACATCGCTGCAGAAAGTGAGTTTGAGGCGTGTGCCAATGCTGCCGGCGTCTGACTCTGGTGGTGTGGTGTGTGAATGGTGCCAATATGTCCAAGGTGGTTAAGAGTGTTGCATTATATTGTTTTACAGTCTGGTCAGGACAGGATATGGAGGAAATTGGGGACAGTGAGGACTGTATGGTGTCTATGAGTTCCTGAGTATTAATGGAGAGGATATTTCTAAATGTGTGATGGGCAGATGTGTCTAGAGAAGGCTGAGAATTAGTGATAGTGTGGGAGATGATGATCAGAGCACGCATAAGGAGAATTAGTGAAGTTAGAAATTGAGATGACAGAGATTCAGATCAAGAGAGTTTCCATGTTTGTGGGTGGGAGAGTCTGTAAATTGCTAGAGGCCAAGAGAAGATGTTAGTTAATGAAACTGAGAGGCAGAAGGACACATCAATGAGGATGTTAAAATCACAGATGACGAAAGTGGGCATTTCAGTAGAGAGTAAATGAGGGCGCTATGCAGCAAAATGATTCAGAAACTGGTGGGGTGAGCCGGGGCATCTGTACACAGCTGCGACTCTGAGAGAAAATGGCTGAAAGAGTTTGAGGGTGTGGACCTCAAAGGAAGGGAGGGAGGGTGCAGGATGAATGACCTGATAAGTTCAGTGTGGAGTATGCCAACTCCTCCACCCTGCCTGTTTTCAGGTCTGGGGTAGTGGGTGAAGTGTAGGCCTCCATGGGTGAGAGCAGCAAGGGAAACAGTGTCTGATTGCTGGAGCCAAGTTTCTGTGAGAGCTAACAGGTTGAAGGAGTTAGAGAGGAACAGGTCAAGAACAGCAGTGAGTTTGTTACAAACAGATCAGAAGTTCCACAACGCACGGTTAAAAGGGTCAGGAAAAAACATACAACGAATAGCAGGCAGGTTAGCAGAGTTTCTATTAGATGTAGAGGAGAAGGTGGGATGAGCAGTAAAGGAAGGTAGGCCGGGGTTAGGAGAGATGTCCCCGGCAGCAAGAAGCAAGAGAATGAAAAATGACAGCAGATGGTTCAGTGATTTATATGAGCGGCCTTTGTGCGGCAGTTGGTTTGGGGAAGTTGAAGAGGGAAAATAGTGTGTGGGATGTTTACATAGGTGAGGGAAGGAGGGATGAGCTGATATGGATAAAATTCTCCAGGGGCATGACTGGGTAGTAGGATAGGAGGCGGATTGCTGCAAGGTATATAGTAATAAAGAGAATGGTGAATAAGGTATATTTTAAAAAGACCAGTTACTCACAAGAAAGGCGATCCTATTTGCCCTCTTCTGCCCATTCCATCCCATTTCTGTCATATTTCTGGAATTTGACAGTTGGTCAAATTGACCTGAGCTCTCTAACTTATACTATGCTATGTGGAGTTCCTTGATATCATCAGTGAACCCAGGTGTCGTAAATGGATGGAGCCACAAATGGGCCAGCACAGAAAAAACACTTCAACGGAAATAGCTGGGGTCAATAGCTATACATATAAATACAGGGTAATTATTGAAGACAGAGCTGGGGCAAAATCTACACATACACATACCATTAAGCAAAGCAGTGCAATTAAACAAATATTGCTGTGGGGTTGCTGGGAATTGTTGTTGAACACATACTTTCAAATCTGTTACTTTCACTATTAGAGAAAAGGTCCTGAATTGTTTCCATATGCCGCACACATTTTCTCAGTAGATACAGTTTGGCGACAAATGGTAGTGACGTAAAAAGATGGATAAAACCAGATGTATGTGTAACAGTCCTCCAGGTACAATCATTTAAAGTTATGCTTGTGGTGTTAATACAATAGTGCTATGTCACTAAATATATAGGATGTCCATATACAGTGACACAGTCACAATACAAATACAAGAATAAATAGCAACCTCCCAATCTGATGATCACCATAGGGAAAACATACTATGTTGCCAGTGAAAAAAATTACCTTGCATGAAAATGGTAATGGAAGGGAAAAAGCATGTAGCAATTTTCCCCTTAGAAGTATATGGAGCTCAAGATAAAGCTTACCTACCTACACAGCCCCAAGGAAAGGTACCTGTGTGAATGAAGTTTGCTCTCTCCAACCTCCCTGTAATGCACCTGGGGACTAGACACTCTTGCACTTTATGCTGTGCCGAACTCAGGTGGCAGCATGTGAGAGAGAACGGAGCCATTGTCTGGGCAATCAAACAACACAGAGGCTGCTCAGACTCTGCACTGGCAGCTCATTCATGAACTGATCGGAAGTGACAATCTGTTGCTACAGGTTTGAAAAGTGAAGATACACTAGTCAGGAGGAGGAGAAAACAACCCGATATATGAATGTAAGGGAACAAAATGCAGCAAATAGACAAGGATAAATCCATCACCTAATGCTTAATTACATAATAATTAAAGCATGGTGGTGGCAGCAGGGCCTGGCAAGCTGGTCATAGTTGATGGGCAGATGGATGGAGCTAAATAAAGGGCAATCCTGGAGCAAAACCTTTTAGAGACTGTAAAAGACTTAAGACTGGGTTGTAGGTTCACCTTCCAGCAAGACAACAACCTTAAACATACAACCTAAGCTGCAAGGGAATGGGTTAAATCAAAGCACTTACATGTGTTAAAATGGCCCAGTCACAGTTCAGACTTAAATCCCAATAAGAATCTGTGTCAGGACTTGAAAATTTCTGTTCACAAACTTTCGCTAACTAATCTAATCGAGCTAAAGGATAACAATGTTTTGAACTTTTGACTCTCCGGCTCCATATCTCACCATACACTACAGCTGTGAACATAAGACTACCATCATTTCATAGACAATCATCTTGGCTATCTCATACATAAATTTGGCTTGCAACTATTAAGCTTAGTTATGCAGATTCTTGTCATGTAACTGCATTGTTATTGTTGTGCACTAGGTGGTGGGACAATCTTTTTCGTCTTGTATACTACAAATTAAAACCAGTTCTCACATTCCCTAATAGCTCAGTGTGTTGTAAGGTTGATTCCCAAGTGAACGGTCACTGGTTCGAAACAAGGAATAGCCATGAAAAAGATTTCCCAAGAAAAGAGAAACAGCATCATCCAGCTTATCAATAGCATCTCTCGGCCAAGAAAATTGGCAAACTGCATCATTTGAGTGCCATGACAGTTGAAAGAATATGAAATAAAGTCTTTACACCCATTCTAAAGCCAAGAGGTGGACATCCAGGCCAAATATCAGAGTCAGCCCATCACAAGGTCTATCAGATCTGGCATGACAAATATGCCAGAAAAGGTGGCTTGTATGCTTCATAATAGTAAGATCACAGACATCCATGCAAGGACCATGCTAGGTGCATTACACATGTCTGGAATGGTGGCCCGAAAAAAGGTGAAGAAGCCTCATCATAAGAAGCGTTGGCATAAGATTTTTAGGAGCAAAACATGAACAATCTGCATAACAAAGCATATGTTAAATAGTTGTAAGTCTAGATGTGCAAAACTAGTAAAGACATACCGTAACAGATTGCAGGTGGTCCTATAAAGTATTGAGTCAGAGGGACTAAATACATATATACACAGACCACACTTTTCAGTTTTATAATTAGCAAAAATTTAGAAAACCATGTATCATTTTCTTTACTCTTCATAAATGCATGCTACTTTGTGTTGTTCTATCACATAAAATATCAATAAAAATAAATTTAAGTTTGTGGCTGTAACATTTAAAAATTAGGAACAGGTCAAGATTACATCTGAACTCTACAATCCATCTTATAAGTCACAATTCCTGTCATCAGATATCCAGGTGTATGCCACAATGTAGCTGCTACCTATTCATAGCTGAAAACAGAGTAAGCATAGTCAAATTGTGGGTATGTTTGCCCTGTTTTTAGCCGTACATGATTTTTTCTTTGGATAGAAAAGCATGGTACCTTGCAATACTTTTTTGCAATGAGAAAGCCTGTGGCTATTTCATGCTGACCATGGTTTGCGCAGCTTGAAAAAGCTGACAGCTGGCTTTTAAGGTTTTCACACCTAAGAGCTCCAGCAATAAGCCAGAATTCCAGAAACACAGAAACACAGTTTGAGTATCTTCACATAAAAACAATATTTTAATAAAATATGAATGAAGAGCGCTTTAGGAATGTTTACCTTCAAGTACAGTTATTGTGAAGAAACATTCATGGCAACCTAACATCAAAAGCATGCTGAGTTTCTGAGTTGACATACTTTAAGTGTAAAGAATGTGGATCCTGCAAATAACTTTCAATTATTTAGATTTATTCTGGAAATGCACATCTATGGATTCATTGATCCAATCAAAAACATACGCATAAAAAGAAATGTTCAATCTGTAACAATTATGCCTTTGACGTAAAATAATTAAATCTTTATTCTTTTTTTACAATGTGAATTGCTAATAAGAATTATAAAAGATTAGATAAACAAATAGCACCCCAAAGCCATAGTATTAATTCTAATAGCAGAATGCAAGAATGAAATACGTATTTAAGAAATATCTGATAGTGTTCTAGGCACATAATCTACTCAACCTTTATGCTTCAAATAATTACTTGATACCTGAGAAGAAGGCTTCATCTCCAGAATTGTGATATTTAGTGCTGTATTTAATCAGTGTTATAGTGATACAATTATGCAGGTGCTAACAATCTCCCTATCTCACTTAGGACGGATCAGGTGATGCCCAAGTGTTCACACTCCATCACGATGGTAGAAGGGTAAGAATACCTCTTTAATTGCATGCTCTTCAGATAAAGGTTATCATAAATCATATTTCAGTTTTACGAGGGGTTTTTCAGAAAATGTCAAAATGTCTCCAGTTTAAAAGAAATTATACTCATGTGTGGAATAAATCCATTTGCTCATATTGTGAAGGTCTTTTTCTGACGAAATTAGGTATAAAGAAAGTTTGTTATGCCAACCAAATGTGGCACGACTTATCTCAGTGAACCAGATCTGATCAAATCCTAAGACATTAACAGCTGCTGAAAATGCAATATGAGATACAATGCAAAAATCTAATAAAACAACTTAAAATTGATTGCACGTTTATATAATCTTACATTAATGGCAACATATTCACGTGTGCCAAATTTGTTGCTGCAAATACTGTCACCAAAGATCTGTTTTTTGTATCTGAATAGGTTTTTTTCTGAAGTATGTACATGGATTTCTACAAGTCCTTTTCAAATAGACGAATAGTACAGGTGCAGAATTTCTGTTCAATGTGTATTAGCCCTAATGATCTCATTTAAGACAGTCGTTGTGGCAGCAGATCATACAAATGGTAAACATAATTTGTGATAAACTCTTGAATTGTATTCCTATCTTTTCACTTTCGGCATGAATTTTAACTACCAACAAATACAAAAAGATTATCCTTAAATTTTCATTTGATTTACCAGCTGGCTTTAAAAAAAAGCCTTCTAAAATCCTGATTGTATTCCTCTATGCCTACAATATTACTGTTTTTGGACTAAAAACCAATGTTTTCTTACAGGGGAATTCCTAACATGTTTCTGAAAACCTACCCTGAGTCTATGCCAGTCACAGGAAGCAAAGAGAAAACTCAGTAGTTCCCAGAAGTACCATAGAGGTGAACAGAGAGAGCAATGCATGTGCAGACAGCTCATCATTCCCTGCAGCTGGTACGGACTCTGGATGGACTGTAAAAAACAGGAGATGGGAATACTTCAATTAACCTGGAGTTTATTAAGATAAAACATAATAAAGAAAAGCAAACAGAAACTTTCTCTGAGACGTAAAATATTGATTGTGAAATATTTTAGCAAAAGAATAAAATAAACAACTTATTACACCCACAGAATGGTATCTTATAGAATGTATACACATGAAACAGATAAGAGAGAATAGAATTAAAGTAACCTGAAGAATATATAATAGAAGTGGAAAAAGGTTCCAAAAATGATAAAATACTTAGTTATAAAATATATTTTCTTAACTCTGAAATTTTGGTTTGCTGTGCAACTACTTTTTTTGAACACAACTGCAAGAAAAAGTAAGTGAACCCTCTGGAATTAACTGGATTTCAGTATTGATTACTAATAAAATGTGTTCTGATTGTTATCTAAGTCCCAATTATAGACCCACACAATGTAACTAAAATAATAATGCACAAACAGTGCTACTGTTTATTACTTTTATTGATTTACTTGTGTGCTTTAGGTTATTGTCTTGTTGCATCATTCAACATCTCAGGCTGCTGCTCTTACATTCCCATGTAAAATGTTTTGATACACCTTTGAAATCATTGTTTCCTCAATGATCACAAGGGTTCTAAGCACTAAGGCAGCAAAGCAGCCCAGACTACTATGCTTCACAATTTGGATAAGATTTTGGTGTTAGTGTCCAGTGTTCTTTTTCCTCCAAACATAACATTGTGCCTTTATGCTAAGGTGATCTCGTTCAAGCTAGAAATGGGCCACAATAGGGTATTTTTTTGGAGGGCAGCTGCTTCCTTTCTGATGCTCTTCCAAGAACACTTGTTTACTTTTTTTTTATTAGTGGCCACATAAACAGAAGTTTTCTGTAGTTATTTTGCTATTACTCTTGGGTTCTCTCTAATCTCTTCCTGGATTGTTCTTTGACTTCTTGTATTGATGTCAACAGGATGCTCACTCTTAGGGAGAACTGTAACAGTCCTGATTTCTCTCCATTTGTAGATAATTTGTCTTTTTCTTGATGTACAACAAGGTCTTCAATAGCCTATATCCTAGTTTCATGTCTTTGCATAACATATCTTCTAAGTTCATATGAAAGTTGTTTGTATCAAAACATAGTTCATCTTCAGTAGTACTCTAATTTCACCCTGGAGAAGGTTCTAGTAGTCTATACTGATTTAAAAGCATGCCTTCGTACTTGGCATACTCATTGTCCGCTTATTGCAAAACTGGTGATTCCAATTAGTGAGACTCTAGATTCCTCAAAATAGGTAATGAGTAGAGATGGGCGAATTTCCCGAAATTCGTTTCGTTCACTTCGCCGAATTTCTCGGCAAAAAAATAACTTCGTTCCGAATTACTTCGGCACGAATCACGTTAAAAAACAGCTATTTCCAGGCTGCACAGAGCCTGCAGGGTGCTGTAGAACGTTGTGCCATGCTTAAATATGCAGAGGGAGCTTGGTTTGGTCTTCATACAATGTTGTGTTTTAGTATGACACGCACATGACTGCCGCCGCTCTTAGAATCGCTTCACTATAAAATTCCCTGGGCACTTAAGAGGGCAAAACTGACCAAAAAACTGAAGCGGGAATATTGCCTGATAAAGTCATGCCAGAGAAAGCTGGAAAAAAACAAGCTGAGAGCTCAGGTGGCAACATTAGTGACAGAGTGTGGAGGTGACGGCGCTAGCCACAGCAGCATGAGGTCAGACAGTGGCACAATGACATTCTGGAGGTGGCAAAAACAGGAATAGGTCACAGAGTCACATAATCTCCAAAAAACTGGGAATCTCGCAAGAGAAGAAAGAGTGGCTTTTGATCACTATATTTACTATTTTGCCATAGGCAAACTTAAACTCTATCAGTTCTCTCTATCTATTAAACACTAAAACGTAACTTTTATTATATCTAACTCTTAACCTCTATACACACTATTTAAAAACCTGATCTCTATCCTCATCATTTAACCCTTTTTGCTTCTGAAATAGGGAATAACTCCCTTTCTATCATCAAGTCTGGTGGACCCCCCCTTTTAACAGGAGGCCTTATATCTATGCAAAGTACTAGCTTCAGAAGGGATCCAAGCCAAACTACTTGGGCATTTGTCCCTAATTCAAGACACAAAACAAATTTAAGGCCCTTTGTGACCCACCGTCTGCAGCGGGGTGACATTTTAGAGAGGTGAGAGATAAAATTAAAAGTTGCCCGACCTGCCCAATGTTTCGCCAGCTAACCTGGCTTTATCAAGGCTTGAGGACCTCTAAGTTAGTTTTTAGTGTTTAAAGATAGAGAACGATAGGTTTAAATTTGCCTTGGCAAAAAGTAAATATATAGGTCACGGTGGCACAATGAAACCCGTGTGGAGGTCAGGGCGCAGCATCTGGGTCAGACAGTGGCAAAAAAACACAGTGTGTAGGTCACAGCGCAGCCCCAGCAGCAGCATGAGGGCAGATGGTGGCCCCAATGACCAGTGGGGGTACGGCAGCAGCCACAGCGCAGCTGAGGTCAGACAGTGGCACAAAGACACGTGTGTAGGGACGACGCAGAGCAGATGACAGTGGCACAAAAGAATTTGGATGGGGGGGCAAAAAACAGGGTAGGCCCACAGATGGACATGGGCACAGTGGGTGAGGTTACAGGGAGAGACAGCGAGCATGAGGTCAGACAGGACAAATACATTTTTTTTTGGGGGGGGGTGGGAAAAACAGGAGGGAGGCCCCCAAAAAGTGGAAAAATGAAAGTGTGTAGGTCACGGAAGCCGCCACGCAAACGCATGGGTCAGGGCAGTGGCCATTTACAGTGTGTAGGGCCGGGAGCGCCACAGCAGCAGGGAGAGGTAGACGGGGCAGAATACACAGTGTGGAGGGGGCACAGCAGCAGCCAGAGCAGCAGATGAGGGCAGACAGTGGCACAATGACACGTGTGGAGGTCACGGCAGCAGCCCCCAGCAGCAGCTGAGGTCAGACAGTGGCCAAAGACATTTGGGGGTGGCAAAAACAGGGAAAAGGGCCACGAGTGGGACAATGCACAGGTGTAGGGCACCACACACAGCAGACTTTATCCCTTTTGGAAAAGACACTTATCACCACCCAAACACCATGGGTGGGGGGTTTTAAAAATGCATTTGGGGTGGGGGGGGGGGGAAAAAAAAACAGGAGTAGGCCACGGTGGGGCATGACACAGTGTGGAGGTCACGGCAGCAGCCACGCAGCAGATGAGGCAGGCAGTGGCCCCAATACATTTGGGGGTGCAAAAACAGGGGTAGGCCCCAGGTGGGACAATGCCCAAGTGTGGAGGTCACGCAGCAGCCAAGTGCAGCTGAGGTCAAACGTGGCAAAATGACGAGTGTGGAGGTGGGTGGGAATACCAGTCCCTGGTAAAGATGGTTTGGGTGGCAGTTGGAAAAAACTGTCAGCAGAGTGTGGCATCAGGGGGGGTGGGGGCATCAGAATAGTTGCTTGATGCAGGTAGTTTAACCCAGACTCATTTCTACATTTGGGTGAGGGTATGGCTGATGTGTCTGACGCCTAAAGGCATTGGTGGGGGAAAATCCTGGCATCCACGCTGATTATTTGCAAAGGTCAGTCTTTTCCATTTTTTCCCGGGGAAAGGGGTTCTCCTTGGGGTAACGATGGCCCCCCCGCACTGAAACCCGCTTGATGCAACATTACTGGCGGGGGGACAGCTTCCCCTGAAAAATCGGCAAGTTGGGGCCCACACCTTTTTTTGGCTGCCAGTGCCAGCGGATCTTTAATGGGGTGGCAGGGTGCTGTCCAAGTAGGCCACCACCTGTTGGTTCGGGATGCTCCGGGCCCCTGTGCTGGGGCGACTACCCTCCTATAGGGGGGTGAAAAAGGGCTCTCAGTGACTCCAGATTTAGGTTACGCTGAGGGAGTGAAACTGCTTTACCCCCCACCTTCCCCCGGGGCCGGGGGCAGTAGTAGTGAGCGCTGGGGAAACCCCCCGGTTCAGACCTTTTGAGGGGGACGATGCCGAATAGGCAGCGGCCAACTGATTCGGGGATTTCCCTTAGTATTTGAGTTTGCCCCCCCCTCTAATAGGGGGAAAAAGGTCCCTTTTGGCCGGCGCGAGGGCTGCCTGTCTTCCTCATCTCCATCCCCCCCCTCCAGCTGCCCCCTGCCCCTCCTCTCTTGTACCCTGGTAGAAACCCATAATTTCACCAGACATGTTTGCTCCAATGTCCTCCTCCTCCTCCATTTCAGTCCCCCCCCGGGGATCATGTGGCCCGGTTTGTGCCCCGTTTTCCAGTCCCTCCCAGACAGATTTTTCAGCATCTTTTCCCGGACTAAAGCAGGGAATGAGTTATTCACCCCTTTAGTCTGGGACTGCAAAAACGTGGCCCTCCTCGAAGGGCCTCAAAAAAAAGGCGGTTCAGCATGGGCCCTGGCTGACATCAAAGTTACACAGGGGGAGTACTTCTGTCTGCGGATCATCAAAAAATCGTTAATGGCCTTTCTCTGTTATACAGTGGTCCAACATGTGCAGGCGGGAATTCCAAGGTGGAAACATCCATATCGAGTGTGTTGGGGGAGGCCGTTCTGCCGTTTGCAATCGAGGGGGTGTTCCCGGGCTTTGTACAAATGGTTAAAGTGATGCCAGTTTCCTGGCTTTTTCGGGATTTTTCTAAAAGATCGGGGGAACTTAGGAAACCTTTTTCACAACCAGTTTGAACACGGGGCCATGTAGGGGCAGGAACCCTCCCCCCCCGTGCAGCGCGGCCCCATGTTCCTCCCATTGTCCGTCACCATGGTTCCGATTTGCGTTGGTGCGGAGAAAGCACAATCGATTTTTTTGCTGCATGAGCGGAGCTTTCCCCCCCTGGTGATTCTTTCGCCGAGGCAAGCCAGGTGTAGAACTGCGTGACCCGCTGTCCCCTACACATGTGGTATGATGGAGCGTACTTGTGGGGCTAGATGGTGCGTGGTGGTGGAGGGGAGGAGGCGGACATTGGGAGGAGAAAGCAGTTTGACACGTGGAGGGAAACGGCGTTCCTGTCAAGTTGTTGGTGTCCCGGGGCCCGGAAGCACATTCACCCGTGGGCCGTAAAGGACATGTACTGGCCTGCCCGTTTACAGCTCCAGAGACCGACTGCCGTGCCCTTGGAAAAAAAACGATAAGTTTAAAGGGACTGGCCCCCCTTCTGTTTCATATTTATGAAGTGGGGTACGCCTTTTTGGAAAAAAAATTACGGCTTGGAACTCTCCATCGGGGCTCGGCCAACCCATTAGTTCTCTGAATGGGAGAGCCCCCTTTTGGAAAGGGAGGGACTGCAGTACCAAAAAATTGGGAAGGAGGGGTCAGCTGTGCACCTTTGATGGTTGGACGCATACTGTTGTCTCTTTGAAAATGCCTCGTAAACGATGTGGCGCCTGAGTAGCGAGGGCAGGAGCATTGGACCGGGGATGTGTCAAAGAAAATCAGCTCCTCTGCAGAGGTGGTGGGCCTTGACTGGTGCAATGGATGGTGCCAAGGGGCGCTATGCTGCTGCTGTTGCTGCGGCGGCGGGATGGACCACCACATCTGGCCCTTTCTCCCTCCCCACCGGATGGTGAGGGCGCAGGGTTTTGACGCGGGGCCGTGGTCCCAAGTTAGCCCCCGGGCCAGCTTCACTTTCTGTTACAGATTCACATTACCCTATTGGCCCCTCCGGTGTTTTAGAAAAGGGATGCCACCCCGGGCCGAGTTCGGTTTTTACCGCCAAAGCTCCCCCTGAGTGTATGCCGCCATGCCCCCGCTGAGCCCCGTGCCCCTATTTCTTGGACCCGCGAAGGGGGTTTTTTACCCGTGGCCGCTTGGCTCCGACCCCACACTGTGCATCTGCTGATCCGGCCCCCCACCCATTGTGGCTGCGCCGCGCCCCGGGCAAGGGTGACGCCCTCTTCTCCCGAGATGTGAACCCCTTTCCTCACCCGGGGTCCAAAATGGGGGGTCAAATTTTTTTCTTATTTGTGTTTTAGTCACTGCTGTCCTCATCACCGGTTTGGTTTTGCAGAGGCTGACCCTCACACTGACCTCCCTGCCATTTAACATCTATATTGGCCTTGCAAAAAAGCAGGGGTATTGGCCCCCTTCCTTCGTGCCAAATAGTGCTGACTGCCCCCCTCAAATTGTTATCCCGTATATAGTGGCGCTGGCCCCGACCACATAGTAGATCTCTGGGGGGAAACCCGGATGGGACGGGGGGTTTAGGAAAAGGTTGTGGGCCCCTGACCAGCTCCCGCCATGCCAAATAAGGGTTTTGTTTTGCGTTCCCCCCGACTTTGGGGGGTTGTCAGATGTATCGGGAGGAAGTGGAGACCTAGTCAACCAATCAAGAAACCATTGGGTTGCTAGTCGTACCCGGCCCCCTAGTGACAGCGGCAGTTGTGGGCCTCACCGGGGTGACCCCTGCTGCGAGTCCCCTTGCTGTGCTGCAAACCTTCTCCCGGGAAAGTTTGTGTCGCCACTCGCGGTGAAAAGCCTGCCACCCTTGTCTGTTTTTGTTTTTTTAAAATATACAGAAATGTTTGATGAAGAATTTGTATATGATAAAAAAACCCTGTATTTGACCAAATGAACCCACTAAGAAGCTTTGGGGAACCCTTTGGTATAAATTGCGCTCCACAAATGGGCAGGAAAAAAATTTACTTGTATGTGTCGTTTTTTAAAAGCTCTGTTATTTTACTGAATAAAAGCACAAACAGGCTTATGAACCTTTGGATATGAATTTTGCTACGAATTTCTTCTTGGCGGTGAAAAAAAAAAAGTTTCTTTTACTGGGGACAACTGCAGATCAACGCTTAAATTTTAAACCCCCGGGGTTTTAAATTGCGCCAAAAAAATTGGGCACCCCAAAAAAAGTGGTTTGTAGCGTGTTAAATTTCGTGTTTTCTACGCCCCACAAAAAGTGAAAATTTTAAATTAACCTTCGTTGTGAATTATGAAAGGAAAAATTATATATTTTGGCTTGAAAATGACGGTTTTTGGGGGGCCCCCCGCAAAACCCCAAACCTGGGCCCCCAAAAACACAATTTTTTTTTTAAAAAATTTAAAAACCCCAAACTGGAAAAAAGTTTTTAAATTTTTTGCCGGGGAAAAGAAAAAATTTTAAAGGGGAAACCAAAAAAAAAAAATAGTAGCTTTGTAGGTGTTACAATTGCGTGTTTTTTACGCCACACAAAAAGGGGATAAAAAATTTTAAATTTAACCCTTTGCTTGTGAATTATGCTACAGGAAAAAAAGTATATATTTTGGCCGTTGAAAATGACGGGTTTTTTGGGGGCGACACCCGCAAAACAAGCTTTAAATTTCCCCCCGTGTAAATTGCGCAAAAAAAATTGAGCAACCACAAACTAGTTGCTTTGAGTGTGTTTCAATTGGTTTTTCTTACGCCACACAACAAAAGAAAAATTGTAATTAACCCTTTGCTTGGAATTATGCTACAGGAAAAATGTTATATTTTGGTGTTGAAAATGACGGTTTCTTTGGGGAGCACACCGCAAAACAACGCTTAATTAACCCTGGATGTAAATTGGCCAAAAATTGGGGGCCCCCCACAAACTGTAGTTTTTTAGCGTGTTACAATTGCGTGTTTTTTACGCCACCAAAAAAAAGATAAAAAATTTTAATTAACCCTTTGTTTGAAATTTGACAGGAAAAAAAGTATATATTTTGTCGTTGAAAATGACGGTTTCTTGGGGGCAGCAACAGCAAAAAAAAACGCTTAATTAACCCCCGGATGTAAATTTCGCGAAAGAATTTAGCAACCCCAAATAGTAGCTTTGTAGGTGTTACAAGGGGTGTTTTTTAGCCACACAACAAGAGTAAAATTGTAATTAACCTTCGCTTGTGAAAATTTTGCTACAGGAAAAGTATTTTAATTTTTGGGGTTGAAAATACGGTTTCTTGGGGTCAGAAACCCCGCAAAAAAAAGCTTAATTAACCCCCGGATGTTAAAATTGCGCAAAGAAATTTAGCAGCCAAAAAAGAAGTGGTATTTGTATTGTAAAAAGCTGTTTTTTAAATGAATGCAAAAGGAACTGGCTTAGATCCCACTTGGTTTTGAATGTATATGCAGCTGCGTGGACGCACACTGGATTTCGATCCAATACCCCAAAAAACAGAAATTGAACATTAAGAGAAAAAAGTTCTAGGGCAAGCTGAGCACCCCCCAGAAAACGTGTATAAAAATCAGTTCTTCAGTGGAGCTACAACAATCAGCGCGACGCACCTTCCCTGATCGTATGTTTGGGGAGTGTAGCTCCCGCCCTCGCGCCGGACTTTTAGTGCGGTGACGTAAGATCCGCCGGGTTTGTTGCTTATCTTGCACATGTCAGCAGGGGTTTGCCCTTTTCCTCCCAGAGTGCTTTTGCCCCCCGTGGCCATGTGCTCGCAGCCATTTTATCAAACAAAAAGCACACTTGT
Organism: Phyllomedusa bahiana; assembly: GCA_025379985.1. NCBI lineage: Eukaryota > Metazoa > Chordata > Amphibia > Anura > Hylidae > Phyllomedusa > Phyllomedusa bahiana. The sequence goes on along the minus strand of JAODAL010037981.1, from coordinate 19,087 downwards.
TCACCCGAAGTACCCCCAAAATTCGACTTCGTTTAGAACGAAGTTTTCCCGAAATTCTAAATGAATTCCACTTGTTAGAATCGATTCGACTTTTAATGAGGTTTAACCCCACCATTTCCAGATTATTATAGCCTCAGAATGCCTGCTTAAATAATTCTGTGTTTGGGCAAAACTTTTCTCAGTTAATGACATAACACAAAATATCGTGGGAGGCTGAATGCAAATCAAGAAATATATAATTAATGCACATAGGTGAGAGACCAACTTTAACATACTGCATAATGCCTATTTTGGTATTCATTTGCCTAAAATGTCTCTCTAAAAAAGAAACATGAACTGATTTTATTCTGGAAAAACCTACAACAATATATGAAGACCACCTAGAAGATACAGCTTCCATTGGATCGTTTGATTTCCACAGCTTTCAAGAAGATCAGGTTGGTCTATGTGATCTGCCACAGTCTGTATATATGGCTCTGCGATTGGCAAAAAATTATTTATTTATTGGCTTTATTTATTGGCTTTAACCCTCCATCTCTTCTGTAAGGAATATCTCCTCTGAGTTATAATTATTTCTGAGATTAGATATCCAGGAAAATGTAATAAAGTTGTTCAAAAGATGGAAAACTTTTATTGTCTCACATTTTAATAGATTGGAAATTGTTACACTGATTCTTCCTCAAATACACATAATGTTATGCAATCGAGCAGGTAAAATAATATTTGGGAGCTCTGGAGATATATGCCATCACCTTCCTCCTTTACAGACCGCTCCTCTCTTCCTTGCTGAGACAGGAGGTTGTTGGAGCGTCTTTTCCACATTCCTTTACCTAGGAGGATACTACAAATCAATTGAAATCTAAACTGTTGTTCATTTCTATCATACTATTTTACTTTTGCTATGTCCCAGCATTGTTTGAAAATGTTTAAATCTATAACAAACACATACCCAGATGTACCATGCTCTTTATAATATGTAACGGTGGTTTCATGTACCTTCCTGTTAATTATTACTGTTATTAATTTTACTTTACTTTTAACTGTTTTTTGTAAAGTGATGATATCAATAAAAAGATGTTATAGAAAAGACATGGGGGACATGTATAAAAACTATCTAGGTCTAAGATTTTTGTTGTTTCCCATAGCATCCAATCAGAGCGCCCCTTTCATTTTTTCAGAGCACTATATGAAATAAAAGGGGGGCTTTGATTGTTTGCAATGGGCAACAAAGAAAGTCTTACACCAAGACAGTTTTCATACATGTGTCCCATAGTTCTTATTACAATCTCATCTCTTCAGTGGAAACACCTTTTGCCAACTATGTATCTTTTGGAGAAATTGTTGATACTATTTCTACCTGTACTGTGGATATTTATTCAATGTGCTTAATTAAAGACATGAGCAATACAACTGTTTATTTGTTATTAGTTTAGTTAGATTTTGCTTGTCCATAACTATGACTCAGACCACATATTATTAGTAATCAATAAAGAAATCCAGGTCCACCTTGATTGTACATGATACACATACTATACATGATATTCATGATTATACTTGCTTGGAATACTTTTTTTTATAAATGACTGCATTTTTTTATTTTATTTAGATAATAAGTGTTGCCATTAGTGAAATATCTGTTTCTAATGACTGACACTGCTATCTAAAAAGGTAAATAATAGGTGGCTAACAAATTTCCTTATGTGACCAAAATGGGGATAGACACAAAATTCTAAAAAAAAAAAAAAAAAATGTATGTTTGCCAACACCATTCAGGTCCCTTTTCTTTTTCAAACTTGCTCTGGGAAAATGAAAGCTATCATCTAATTAGTTATTATTGCCAACAATGACACTCTGAAAGGTGCATTCCAGGTTTAAGTTTTTAGAATATAATCTAATTAGAATAGATATGATGATCAGAATATGATTTTCGGTGCACCAGTGACAACAATTTTACTTAGTGATTTATGATCTCTATTCTGGTTTTCCATTGGGTCTCTGACTTGCTGATATGGTATCTGCCATGTAAACTGGAACATAATACAGTTTATGCATTCCTATGTGATGCTCAATGTCAATGCCATAAGAATGCTAGAAAGATTGACTTCAAGTCTACCCCGAAAGCACCATGTTTTGGTGGGTAATTGTGGGTCACATGACCCAACAAAAGTACAGAAGATCTTAACTCCTGTACTAAATATACCACCACGCTAAACCAGCTGATCCTATACAAATAGAGGGCCCAAATTGAGTTACAAATGTCTACAGGTGACCGTTGTAACTATTCAAAAATACTACGTAAATGTATGATCAGACATTCACAATTACCATCAGTCCTATAGCACAATCAAGCACCACTGAGCACAAAAACGACCATAAAAACAATGAACCAAAATAGCAGAGATGACAGCTGGCTTACCAGAAAGGTGGATCAACCATCTTCTATTCCCCATTAAAGCTACAATAGTCCTCCTTAGGTAATGTTCACACGGCTTAATTGCTTTATTAAATAGTCCTAAAAAACATTAAATTTAACTCCTATTTATGGCTACCATTAAGCAAAATCAGCGGCACTAATGTGCACTTATGATCATATTCTAATGATGTAATCTAATGATGTAAAGGGGATTGTAAACTGCATTTTTCTTTACACTAAACTACACCCTGCCCATAATGTTGTGGCTCTTATTTCAGAAATAGGAGCCACAAGCCACTCCAATATAGATATTATGCAACCATACAAGTATCTGAATATAAGAATGCATATAAGAGTAAGATTTCCACCCAACAAGTGTTTTTTGAAATTGTATGGCATTATTAACATGCAATGTTTTATTAACCAGTTGCCAACTGGGTCACTTATTCGCCTTACTAACCAGGCACATTTACACTTTATTTAGTACATGGAGGTTCAAACCATATAGTGTGTTATTTTACTTGGTTATACTACTAATTTTGCTGTCCATTTTCCATGTTATGTAAGGTTTTATTTTTATTTAATTTCGACATTAATTTTCTTCAGAATATCAAAGAAACTGGTAAAGATTAAAAAAAATACTAAAATCTTTTTAATTTTTTTAATAGCAAAAAGTGCCACTTTAATGGGTTTTCACACAAAGTAAAATTTATGTGGAAAGCTTGCAAATTTAATAAAAACATTTTTGCCACTAATCAATATAAAAAATTCTGTACCATTTTAGTTTTATCTGCTATTTTGCTGATATAGGGCGACAAGTCCCAATAGAAATGCGGCATGTATTGCGCAAAAAAATTTTTGAAGCCATATTCTCGATATAAATTAACTTTAATATACCAAAACTAGGCCTTTTTAGAAGCATTGAGTTTACTATGCAAAGTATACCAGATGCCTGATTGTAACTATAATGCATTAGCATATAGATTAGATAGTGTCCCTGAGAAAAAACAAACTGTTGTTTAATTTGTGTTGTTTGTAAAAGAACCATACACTTACTTCAAATTAGTGTATATTATTGGATTCCAAGGTTTGTTTATGTAAAGTCAAGTTTTCTAAAATACAAATGCTGTACAAAGCTTTGTTTTAGCTTAGTGGTTAGTGCTTTTGCCTTTCAGTAATAGGTACAAATCCCTGTAAAACCAAATCTGTTTTTTATCTCAATGTATGTGTAAGGAACCTCCAGAGAAGATAAATAGATAGAGACAGACAGACAGGGTACTCTGGCACTAAATCCCCCAGAGGCTGTACCTGCCTGCTTGCCGACCCAACCCTAACTGGATGGTGGTCTCTACCATGCTTATGTGCAAACACAAAAAAGACAGACACTGCCAAAACCTTTAGCAAACAGATACAATCATGGTCAAAAGCGCAGTCTCTGTCGTACCTTATGAACTGAGGGCTGCGCCATGGCCTGAACCGGAGCAGTCATGACAGTATGTATGTCTTTATTCACATATCTATAGTGTGTGTGTGTGTGTGTGTGTGTGTGTGTATATATTTACACAAAGACACATAATGTAAATAAAATAATGTAAACTACTCACAAAAAGTTAGGGTTATTTGGATTTTGGATGAAATTTCAGGATGAACAGAAAATGTCTTGAACTAAATGAGACCATCTCTAAACTTTAGAATACACATCCAACTGTTTCAGTACTTTTTACAACTTGCTGATCTCTAACAAGAAGCTTAATGGCAAATTCCCAACACGTGTTTGATCCCTGAATCAACCAATACATTTGAGGGATCAATTTGAATTGGGATTTAAACAGTCCCCGTCATCATGTTGTTCACATTTTGACATCATGAGATCAGGCAAACACATTACAATTGATCAATATTACCTCACCATTGCAAGGCCTCAAGAAGGATGATCTCAGATGGAAATGGCCATTGAGCTTAAAGTGTCACAGAGTGTCATAAGCAGGTTGCAACTGAGGAGGCACCAAAGTGTCACATCAGACCAATCATAACCATTTACATCAGAATGTTCTGCATGTTAGTCAACCAACAAGGGTAGCTAACTGTTACATGACCTGGCTGATCGATAACGCTTTCTTTGATGTCTCCGGCATCTTGGTCGGCCATCATTTCTGCTCAGAGTGAATTGACTTTCATCACTGAACATCACTGTGGATCACTGGTCCCTCATCCAATTTAGATGCTCTCTGGTCCATGCAAGATGAGGATGCCTGTGCCTTGTGGTATGGTTAAGTGGTGTAACATGCAAACCATGCTGATATAAATGGTTACGAGTGGTCTGACGTGACACTTGCTTGCCTTTTACCTCCCTTAAGTGTGCTTGGAGTTGTGTAGCATTCATCATCCGGATTCACAGGGTATTGTTTGCAATGAAGTGGTCATCAGTGTGTAATGTAGCCAAAGGACATTCAATGCTTTGACTTTCTGTGACTCTTCCAGTCTCTCTGTATCTCTCTTGCAACCTTGCTGATGACACTCTGTGATAATCTAAGTTCAGTGGCCACTTTTGTCTAAAGCATCTTACTTAATGGCGAGGTACTGTTGATCAATTGTAAGTTGTTGTTTTGGTCCCATGATGTCAAAATTTGAACAGCATGATGAGGAGGACTGTTTAAATCCCAATTCAAATTGATCCCCTAAATTTATTTATTGCAAATTTTGCAAAAAGTACAGATACACTGAACAGTTAAACATGTGCATTCTAAAGTTAAGAGATGATCTAATTTAGTTCATTTAAAAAAATTCCAATAAATTTTATGTTCATCCTAAAATTTCAACCAAAAGCCAAGTATCCCAACTTTTTCTGAGTAGTGTATATACACTCACCGGCCACTTTATTAGGTACACCATGCTAGTAACGGGTTGGACCCCCTTTTGCCTTCAGAACTGCCTCAATTCTTCGTGGCATAGATTCCACAAGGTGTTGCAACGATGCTCAATTGGTACCAAGGGGCCCAAAGAGTGCCAAGAAAATATTCCCCACACCATGTCACCACCACCACCAGCCTGAACCGTTGATACAAGGCAGGATGGATCCATGCTTTCATGTTGTTGACGCCAAATTCTGACCCTACCATCCGAATGTCGCAGCAGAAATCGAGACTCATCAGACCAGGCAACGTTTTTCCAATCTTCTACTGTCCAATTTCGATGAGCTTGGGCAAATTGGAGCCTCAGTTTCCTGTTCTTTGCTGAAAGGAGTGGCACCCGGTGTGGTCTTCTGCTGCCTGTAGCCCATCTGCCTCAAAGTTCGCCGTACTGTGCGTTCAGAGATGCTCTTCTGCCTACCTTGGTTGTAACGGGTGGCTTTTTTTGAGTCACTGTTGCCTTTTCTATCACCCTCAAACCCAAAAAAAAAGTCTCCCCATTCCCCTTTGCCTTGGCATCAAAAAGGGCATTTCCCCCCACAGGAAATGCCGCTCACTGGATGTTTTTTTTTTTTCGGACCATTCTCGTAAACCCTAGAGATGGTTGTGCGTGGAACCCCAGGGGGATCCGTTTCTAAAATTACTCAGACCGCCTTCGGGCACCAAAAAACCATGCCAGTTCAAAGGCATAAAATTTCCCCTTTTTTCTTCCCCATACAAAAGCTCGGTTTGAACTGCAAGAGATTTTTCTTAACCATTTAACATCCCCAAAAATGATGGGTTGCCGCCTGTGTTTTGGCGTTAGAAATTGGGGTTTTAAAACGAGCATTTGGGGACGGGGTTTTTAAAAAATAAAGGGGCCCGGGGGAGTGTATTTATATAGACAAGGGGTAAAAAAAAATAGAAATCCTAAGTTTTACCCATCGGTTTTTATTTTTATGGTCTGTCTATTGGCATTTTTTCATCCCCCTCAAACAAATTATACCTCAATCAGGTATGTGCATGGAGAAAAAAAAACACGTTTGGTTCAAGCAGGGATTTGAACCTAGGACCCCTATGTGGAAACGCAGGGTCCCAAACCCCAATCGAAATACTGTTGCATTTTTTAGGTTAAGATGGGCAAATTTTCTAAAAAATTTCGTTTTCGGTGATTTTCCCCAAATTTTTCCAAAAAATTTTTGTTGGGTTTCCAAAATTACTTGGGGAAAAATTTTGGCGTTAAAAAACAGCTTTTTCCAGCTGCACAAAAGCCTGTAGGGTGCGGTAAAAAGTTGTGCCTGTTTAAAAATATGAAAGAGGTACGGGTTTTGGGGTCTTCATACAATTTTGTTTTTTTAGTATGACACGAAATATGACTGCCCCCGCCCCTTAGAATCGCTTACATAAAAAATTTCCCCGGGGCACTAAAGAGGGCAAACTTACCAAAAAACGAAGGGGAATGTACCCTGATAAAGTCGGGCAGGACAGCGGGAAAAAAACAAGCTGAGGACTACAAATCCCCCATAGCGTAAAAGGGAAAAGAAGTAGGTTACCGGACCCACCACAAAATCCCCAGAAAAAGTAAGGGCGTCCCAAGCGGGAGTCCCCCTGTGGAGGCCACAGCATCGGGTTTGCAAAATTCCTCCCGGGCCCCATGTTTTGACCACACCCCTAGGCCCATAACTTTCTCCAGTTTAATTGAAAAACCCCCAGCCAAGAGCGGGGGGTTTGGGTCAACACAACCCCTTGTTGGAATGGGTGGGGAGCAGGTGTGGGCCTCTAACCGTCCTAAACCCACATCGGGCCCCTTTCGTTTCCCCCACCCCCAGAGAACTACTATGTGTTTGTGGCCTCTGAAAACCACTATACAGTGGGGGCCCAAAACTTTTTAAAGGGACATTTGGGGCAGAAAAGGAGGGGGGGAAAGACATCCCCCTTCTTTTTGCAGAAGCGGGAAAATTAGGGGAAGAGGAGAGTTGCAAGGGGTTTGGTTATGTTGAGAGCAATTGGCTTTGAAAAAGGCGACCCCTTTTGAGGAGGGACGGGGGGGTGACGGGCAAACAAAAATCGAGGTAGCCGTCGCACAGGGGACCCGGGAGAAGCAGGCGAGGCTTTTCCCGGGTTGCCCTATTTTAAAAAAAGGGCCCATAAAGTGCCCCTCAAAGGGAAAAATTTTAAATTCCCAGCCCCCCCGGGGAAATGAAGTGGCCCCCTTCCCTCGATTTCCCATTGCCCCGGCCCGGGAAGATTCCATTATCTCTCATTAAGTTTTAGGAAAAGGGGGAGGAGAAGTAGGGCTTTGGACGGACAGACAATCGGGATAAGGAAAGTAGAGCTTTAATGTCTGGGCGGGTTTGTAAAGTTGGGTGTCATCGCAAAACTGGGGGGTTTTTTAAAGCCCAATTGTTGCTTTTCAGCTGCCCCCACCAAATTTGTAAAAGGGGTTCATCTTTAATCATAGGGAAAAGAGACACCCAGTTTTGCGTTTCGGGCATTGTTCCCGCCCGTAAGTCGGGGGTGGGGGGGGCCGGGGAAGTCAGCGGGGTTTGGCACCCCAGTGCGAGGTTGGGGACCAAAATGGCCACGATTTAACCACCCACTTTGCAGGTCCAAAATTTTAGAACCCAAAAGGGCCCTCCCCCGGGTTTAGGGGCCGGAACAGTCAGTCAGTGCAGCGTTTTTTTGGTTAAAATAAACCTATTCGGGGGTTGTCCCGTTTTTTTTTAAAAAACCCCAGAGGGGGGGAACTGGCTATATGTCGAATCTGGGCCAAAAAGGGTTTAAAAGCGTGCCCGGGGACCAAACTTTAGTCCCCGGGCCCCTGCATAAAACATAAAGCAGTGCACCATATTTGTTTCAGATTTTGGGGGTCCTCCTGCCCTTTCCCTGTCCAACAGCTGTCCCCCCCCGTTGCACGTTTCCCTTTTCCCAGGCAGCAGGGTTTCACCACCCTCTCCCGAAAAAATCCTGTCTATAACATCTTCTACCGGTCCAGATACTCCTGCCCCGGGCCCTTGGTGCCACGTCTTTCCCGAGACGATTCCCAAGAGACAGCAGTATGCGTCTAGCCACCCCTAAGGGGCAGAATGCCCGTGCTCCTTTCCAAGTTGGGGGTACGGCAGCCCCCTCCCTTTTCAGGGGTGGATCTGCCCCATTCAAAGAATTGGCCAAAAAAACCCTTGGTTTTTCATTTTCACCCAAATTGAAAACAAAACAGGAGTGGGCCCTCTGGCCCAAACCGCAAGCGGGGGCCCGCGGCCACCCCGGGGAGGGGGGGTTTTTCAAAGTGGGAAACCCATTTTAAACCGGGGGCCTCCCGAAAGGGCGGGAGGGAAAACTTTCTCGGCGGGGGGCCTCCCAGGTCGCTACCCTTGGCGGGGCTATTTTGGCGGTGGCAGCCGAGGCGCAGCGAGGAAGGGAATCGAAAGGGACAAATTCAAGTAAAAGGTCGGGCCCAAAACGGGTCAGGGCAGGTGGCGGAGATTCGAGGTAAAGGAAACTTTACAGAAAGGTGGGTACACGGGCAGACGGAAAATGATGAACAGGGGGGAAAATTTGTTCAACGGAATAAAAATTTAACGGGGGGGGAAATTGATGAACTGGAATAAATAAATTAACAGGGGGAAAAAAAAAAATTTAAATGAACAGGTTTAAATTTTTTAAAAGGGGGGGGAAAAATTTATAAACAAAAATTAAATATATTAACGGGGGGAAAATTTAAATTAACAGGGGGAAATTGATAAAACAGGAAACCCGGGGGGGGCCCCCCCTTTTTCCATTTTAAAAACAGGGGGGGGCCCCTCCCCTTTTTTCCCCTTTAACTGGGGGGGCCTCCCCTTTTTCACCCTTTAAAAAGGGGGGGCCCCCCCTTTTTTCCCACCTTTTAACAGGGGAAAGGGGCCTCCCCTTTTTCCACCTTTTTTAGGGGAGGGCCTCCCCTTTTTCCACCTTTAACAGGGGGGGGGGCACCCTTTTTTTTCCCAAACCTTTTAAAACCAGGAGGGCTTCCCCTTTTTCCCCCTTTTAAAAAGGGGGGGGCCTCCCTTTTTCCACCTTTAACAGGGGGGGGGGCCCCCCCTTTTTTTCATACAAACCCCGTTTTGTAGCTGTCTTTTTCTTCTTTTTTTCGGGTTACCTTTCCCAAATTTTTTTCTAAATTTTCCATCAAAAATTTGGCACAAAATTTGAAAAATAAGCACCTAAAAAAATTTCCCGTATTTTTGGGTTTCCCTTTCATTTTAAAATTCCATACGCTGAATTTGAAACAAACGGGTGAAATGCGGGAAACTGGATTAAAACCCAAACCAGGGGAAAAACCTTCTTGGGGGTTTGGGAATTTGGTAATTTGGGGCCGCCCTTTCCCCCAAGGGCCCTTGGTATGAAAGAGGGCTTACCACTCGGCCCCCAAAACCCTCCCATGCCATTTAACTTTCAATACTGCAAGAAGCAGGGATTTTTGGGCCCCTTTTCTTCGCGCAAAAAAAAGCTGTGATTCCCCTCCTCAAATTTGTTCCCTTCCACACTTTAGTGGCAAAAAGCCAAACCCCAAACGTAGTGGGATCTCTGGCTGCGGGGAACCCGGGAAAGGGGGACTGGGGCCCGGGTTGAGGACGGTGATTGCAGCTGACCCGCCCCCGGGGCCAAATGCCAACAAAGGGTTGTGTCTGACTTCCCACCGACCTTTTGGGCTGGGGTTGTCGAGGGTCTTTCTGGGAGGAAGGGGAAATGCCCCTAGTCAACCAATCAAAAACCCTTTGGGGTTTGGGTTAACAACACACCCCGTAGATGAAAACCGGCAGTTTTTGGGCCTCCCCGAGTGCCCCCTGCGCACTTTCCCCTTGTTTGTGCTGTGACCTGTGCCTGCCCGGGAAATTTTTGTCCACCCCAACCGCTTGTGAAGAGCCGTCACCTCTCTGTTAAACATACGGGTTTGTTCTAAAATGTCCAGACTTTTTTTAAAATGAAGATATCTGTATATAAATAAATAAAAACACCCTTTATTTGACTCCAAATGAACCCACAACAAGGGGGGGTAACCGGGGGAAAAAAAAAATTGCGAATCCCCAAAAAGGGCCCGGAAAAATATATTTGAATTGGTTTTAAAAAAAAACTGGGGTATTTTAAATAAATTTTTAAAATAAAAACCGGGCTTAATTAACCTTCGGTTATGAATTTGCTACAAATTTCTTTTTTGGGCGGTGAAAAAAAAAATTTTTTTTTCTTTTACGGGAATAAAACCTGCAGAAAAAAATTTAAAACCCTTTTAAAATGTAAACTGCCAAAAAAAAATTGTGCTCCCAAACAATTACCATTTTTGTGGCGTTTTAAAAATGGCGTTATTTTAGGGAACCACAACAACAGAAAAATTTGTTTTAAACCCTTTTCGATATGAATTATGCTACGGGAAAAAATTTCTTTTTTTGGGGGTTTAAAAAAAAGGGACCGTTTTTTTTTTAAAGTGCACCACAACAGCGAAAAGGGGTTTAAATTTAAAAACCCCCCGGGACCAAAAATTGCGAAAAATTAAATGAGAAACCAAAAATTAAGTGGTATTTGGGTTGAAAAAAACGTTTTTTTTAACTGAATCCTAAAAGGAACAGGCTTAGAAACCCTTAAATAAAAAGGGTGCTCAAGAACGGAGCAGTTTCTTTTTAAAATTTTAATGCGGCGATTGGACGCAAAATGGATTTTTCATTTCCCAATACCCCAAAAAAATCGGGAATTAAAAACGTAGGAGAAGCATTCTCTGAGCCCAAGCTGTACCCCCCCCCAAAAAAATGCTGTAAAAAAAGTGGGGTTTTTTTTAAAGAATGAAAATTATCATAAGCAGCCCGGCGAAACCTTCCCTACACGCAAAGTGAGGGAGGGTGAAAAGCCCTTTCACCCCCAAATAATTAAATATGGGGTGCAGAAGGGGACGTCCCCGGAACCCCGCCGGTCTGATTGGTTTTCATTCTGACATGTCATTTTGGCTAGGCCTTTTTTTCCTCCCAAACTTTTTTTGCCCCATGAAAAGCCATGTGCTCGCAGCCATTTTTTCAATCAAAAACCACGTTTTCCGTTCCCGCAAATCCCCCCAAAACTTCAAATTTCCCGTTCAAAACCAAAAATTTTTCCCTAAAAAATTCTAAATAATTCCATTTTAGAATAAATTCCCCACTCAATTATAGGGCTTATTGTGGGGTTATTTTAATTTAAAAAACAGTCCTTTGGGGGACTGTGGGGAAGGCAGGGTTTATGTAAAGGCCTCCCTTGTAAACTTTGTTATGCGTTCAAAAAAATAACAAAAACCTTTTCTAGAAAACTGCTGAAGCTAGGCAATCCTAATATTTATATCAGGATGGCCCTTAACACAAGGTAATAAAATTAAAAAGGTTAGTTCAAATGTCTCACCAAAAGTTTTTTTCACTTATGAAGAGTTGAATTTGTGTAAATTGTTTTTGCAATTGGATGGTTTTAAAACACCCCAGAAAAACCCCCCCAAAAAAGAAAATTTACTTTACGGAAGATACTGCTGTTTTCATACTTGTTATTTTTAAGTTGTTTAAGGGGGCCCTTTAAAATTTACATGTGAAGTTAAAAACCCTAAAGAAAAAAATTTGCGCTTTTTGGAAATCATTTTTTTTTTTTGGTACAAAAAAAAGGAAAAAACCAAAGGGGTAAACCTCTCTTCTTTTTAAGTCATAAAAAAATAATAATAATACTACATTTGTATGTCTTTAGTAGTCCATACAAACTATTATTACTAATTACTTAGCTCCAATGTTTTTGGCAAGCATTTCCCAAGAAAGGGTTTTGGAATTAAAAATAAATGTTTTTTTAACCCCAATTTGTTTGTTCTGAAATTGATTAATTGTAGTCTGTGTGTGCAAAAATAATAATTTTATTGTCTACTTCAATAAAATAAATACAGAATTATTGTTCTGAAATCCTATATTTCATTTTGTTTGCTAAGTTATAAAAAGAAAGAACTTTTTTTCCCAGCATATGCACCCAAAACTCATGCCCATTTGCATCCCGTCATTGGGCTTAATACAAAAAAAGGGGCCTACAAAAAAAAGGGAAAATTGTGCATGTACAGAGACGAAAGGGGAGGTTACGCTTCCAAAAATTGTGAAAATTTATTAAAGAGATAAAAACCAAACATGGAGCAACATGGACAAAAAAGACAGAAGAACGCTTTACTTGTTTTAGGCTGTGTAACAGCCCTTAATCATGGCATAAGTAAAATAAAACAAAAACAGGTAAAATAGTCATTACAGGGGTGAAAACAATGATGTATGAAAAAAGGACAATTATCAAAAAAAAAACCCGGGGAAAAAAGAAAAAAAAGCAAAAAGCACACAATCAATAATGATGAATCAAATCGAAGTTTTTTAAAACCCCTGTGGAAATGGTCCCAACATAAAAACCCAAAAAAACCCTTCGTCTTTTGCAAGTTTTGGGTGGGGTTTGGGGTTCAAACACAAATTCTTTTCTTCCGCTGGGTGACGATGGGATATGGACTGTTTTTTTTTTGGGGCATTTTACTTTTAATTGGGGTAAAAGTTTTGGGCAAGTGGGGAAAAAAATTTTCCCAAATTTTAAATCAAAAATTAGGTGTTAATAGTTTTTTTAAACATTTAACAAAATTGCAAAATGATTAAAGAGAAACCCAAAATAAAATCAATATTTGTGTGCCCCACCCCGGGAGTTTTTGAAGTGATGTGTTCTTACAGAGCCTAGATCTAAACATCATCAAGTCTGTCTGGAAGAGACAGAAGGATTTGAGCAAGCCTTCATACACAGAATATCTGTGATTACTTCCCTGCAGAGTTCCTTTAAAGGGAAGCTGTCACATAGATTATGCCCCCTTGCTGAGGGCACCACAAGCTAGTGTCAGACCTGCTGTTTCCAGAGCTGTGTCCCTTATTCTGTAAGATGCTGTAGTTTTAGAGCATTTACCCCTCAAATCTTATTCATGAGTAGGTGTTAGCCCCGCCCACCAAAGGATAGCCCTGCCCACTGACAGTTATTCTCGTTTCTAGACACACAAAGTCCAGCTCACCTGAATGAAGGATTGATTGTGGACAGCCAGCAGGTGCACGGATCTGGCTGGGGGGAACCAGCCTGTGAACTAAAGACAAGAAGTCCGCATGGATGGCGGAAAAGATCCAGCACCGTTGGATAAATAAAATAATCTTCTTTATTGTATCAAATCATTAAAATCCAGACACGACAGACAGAGTCAACGCGTTTCGGGTAAACACCCTTAATCATGACTAAGGGTGTTTACCCGAAACGCGTTGACTCTGTCTGTTGTGTCTGGATTTTAATGATTTGATACAATAAAGAAGATTATTTTATTTATCCAACGGTGCTGGATCTTTTCCGCCATCCATGCAGACTTCTTGTCTTTTATTCACGTTTCTACCTATTCAAAGTAATAGGTTTATCAGTTGAGGTGGGCGGGGCTAGCCTCAGGTGGGCGGGGTTTAAAAAAACTGACTCTGAAGGACTCTTCGAATGACTCTGCTGGCTGAAAACTGCAGATTTGAGCATTAAATACAGGAAAACTACAGCATCTTACAGAATAAGGGACACAGCGCTGGGAACAGCAGGTCTGACACTAGCTTGTGCTGCCCTCAGCAAGGAGGGCATAAACTATGTGACAGGTTCTCTTTAAATCCTTCAAGTGTACCTAGAATAACTGATGCCACACCAAATATTCATTGGATTATGATATCTTTTATTCATTCACTTTGCGTATTGTTAATTGATAAAAAGAAACTATTACAATTTCTTTTTTTAAAGCATTCTTACTTTGCAGAATTTTTTCCACACCTGCCAAAAACTTCTGCACAGTACTGATTTTTTTTTTTTTTTTGCTGTGGTCCATTCTAAGACTACAATTGTGATAAAAAGGTAGATTAATGTATATCTGCTTAATGAATTTCAAAAGGCATCTGTCTAGCATTCATCAAGGCTACAGGTCTCTATGGATAGGTTTAGCATATGCACTGGGAGCTTTCTCGGTGAATATATTAAACATACAAGGAAAATACAGTGTAAACATAACCTTCAATGAGCTGGCCTCACTACTCCAGTACTACAATGAAAAGGTCAAAAAACATTTTTGTAATCTATATGAGCAGCAGTGTATCACAGCACCAAAGGCCAAGAAAAAAGAAGCTATAGCATATAAAACATCGGAAATTTCAACAGTTATTTAGAACGTTTCAAACAGTGGTAATACTCATATTTGTTAAAAACTCACCAACATTTTGTGGTTTAGAACACAGTGGCTTTAGAATCAGTGTGTGTCTAAATTGCTATTAATAAAAATATTAAATGATGAACAGCAATTTCAAAGACCACTTCCTAACTGCTGATAAGAAGTTAGAAGCCATCTCTCATGAGCATCCTATTCAAATACTACAATAGCTTTATCTGGATTTAGTGAGGGAAGTCTGAATGATATGATGTTTCCACTCGTTTCCAAACTTTTTTGAGTTAGAATAAGAAAATGTACATATACATGTAAAGCCTAATACACTGCACAACATCAATGCATTTTAATCATTATTATCCTTTTCTTGTAATACAATATACATTTTTTCCCAGGAAGAGTTGAGCAAAATAGCTATACATAAAAGAAAAATATGACAGAGGTAATTAAAATGATACAAGCGCATCAAAAATCTTCAAACAGAAAAGAAGCCGAAGCTAAGCTTATTTCCTGAAAAAGTGCAAGTATGAAATTGATTGAAATACATATTAATAACAGACATAAACTAAAAAAATAGCCAAAAACGTAACAAATGCTCATTTCACAAATTAGGATCAAAGACACTGTGACATATTTTTAATTGGCATTGCCCATTCTTTGAGGACATATCGTTGGCCAGTTCAGACAGGAAATATTTCTCTTTACAAAGTGGTCTAAATGGAAGAATTCTCCATTAAATTGCTGTGGTACTTAAATCTAGTATTTAAATGGGAATTGTGAGTCACCAAAGTTAGTAATTACAGCTAAATTGACCCAATTCTAACATTCCATTTTCTATTACTTTTTAGTCTATTTAGGCTCCCTATTTGAAAAATGACTATTATTATTATAATTATTATTTATTTTAGAGCACCATTATTTCTAGTACAAGTCAAGGGTTGAGGTAAATAGTATAAGACCAAGACAAATACAATGATAACACTAAGTAACACACTGATACAGAAGAAGACAGGAACCTGCCTGTAATTGCTTGCAATCTACTGTGGAGAAGGGTGACATAGAAGATGTGGGAGATGTTTGTATTATGATGTAGGGCCAGCAGGGTTATTGTGGGGTATAGACCATGTTGAAAGTTTACTTTTGAAAGTTGTAAAGGTGGAGGAGATTCTAACGTGTTGTGATAGTGAGTTCCAGAGTGTGTGGGATGCAAATGAGAAATCTTGGAGATGGTTGTGTGAGGAGCTTATAAGAGGAGAGCAGAAGAGAAAGTCCTGTGAGGAATGGAGATTGCATGAGAAGAGATACCTGGATATTAAGGCAGAGATGTATAGGGAGGAAAGGTTATGGAGAGCCTTGTATGTCATGGTTAGTAACTTTAACTGAATTTGCTGGGCAGTGGATAGTTAGTGAAGGGATTGGCAGAAGCAGAGAAGGAGAGAAGAGAAGTTGATAAGACAGGCAGCGAAGCGGAGGATGGATTGCAGGGGAGGAAGATTGCAAAATGGAAGGGCACAGAAAAGATTGTTGCAGTAATCCAGGCAAGAAATTCTTGGGGCAAGAAATAGCATCACTTGAACAGTTCTATTTGTTTCCTTGCAGGAGACTTTCAAACCAGAGTATAGAATGATACAACGAAAAAATAAAGCAAACAAATAAATAACATTTTTAATAATTACTTTAAAAACAACAGGAGTTTCAATGGTACCTGTGACATGCCACCATTACAGTCTATGTTAGTACCCTGGTCATTTATCATAAGCACATCAGTAAATAACAATTGCATGGATACCTGTTGTAAACATCTATAGGTGTGCCCTTAGGCCCCATAGTTATCGTGGAAATGTTAAGGCCCTTTCATATTATATTTTACAAATATTTTACCTCTTCCACATTCCATGATATAATCCTCCTTTTGATCTAAAAATACTTACCAGAGAACAGATTTCCTAACATCAAGCAAAAGGACCTTGCTTGGGATCTTAGAGTATTTTTAAAAGCAAAACTCATAGTCTACTACACATTTAAGTCATTAAAGGGGTTGTCTCGCTACAAAGAATAGCTTTCAAATTGTAGGGAACACAAAATAAAGACATTTTCCAAATATATTGCATTGTTCCTCTGCTTTCCCTAAAGAGATACAAGTGAATTTATTACCTCCATGGCTATTTCAGTTCCCTCAGTAACTGACCTGTAAACAAATCTCCTGGGGCTGTTTGTTCAATGAGATAACAGAGAGTGAGTCATCACACAGGTGGCAGTGTCAGTCAGTGTCCTGTGCTGCCAGACAGTAAAAAGCTTGATTTATCTCAAGTAAACAGCTCTGTAATTAGGGCTTTTGTTTTGGGGATCAGATAAGAAGTCCTTCGAGTAGTTTGAGAAGCTAATCTAATCTAATTAGCATCTGAAAGCACAACATAGCTGTACAAGCATGGAGCTTATGCAAATTAGTATGAACCAGGAAGTGACAGAGAATTTCTTTCATGCATTCTTTGAAACCCTGTGGGGAGACAACTCCTTTAAGCCTTTCACAGTGGGAAGTACAGTAAACAATTACCATTGAATTCTTAATTTGTCACTTCAAAGGGTTTTACACAATAAGAAAAACAGATCGCAGTGGCAATCTTCTCCAAACACTGGGTTTTGTACTGCATCCAGTCCATTGAAAAGAGTGGCACGTTTTCTGCTGAAAAAGGAGACCATGCTAATGTGAAAGCACCCAAAAATGTTTTTCTATAACATAAATAGTTTTTTTCTTGTTATGCTAAGAAAAGAACAGAACTTTCTCTTACTGGATCTTGTCATAGTTATTTTTCTTATTGATTTACTTTAGAAATTGTACTTATATCTATTTATGACTCCAGTATCTAACACAACACCAGTCACATTTTTGTAAACATTGTATTATAACTTTTCATTGGACAGCATTGAAGATATGACACTTTGATACAATGTAAAGTAGTCAGTGTGCAGCTTATATAACAGTGTAAATTTGGTGTGCCCTCAAAATAACTCAACAGACAGCCATCAATCTCTAAGCCACTGGCAACAAAAGTAAGTACAACCCTAAATGAAAATGGACAAATTGTGCCCAATTTGCTATTTTCCCTCCATGGAGTCATGTGACTCATTAGTGTTACAAATTCTCAAATGTGCATTGGGAGCAGGTGTGTTAAATTTGGTGTTACTGCTCTCACACTCTCTCATACTGAGCTGCAGCACAGTGGCCAAGACCATGCAGCAGTTTAACAAGCCAGGTTCACTCAGAACAGGCCTCACCATGGTCGACCAAAGAAGTTGAATGCATTTGCTCAGCTTTATATTCAGAGATTGTCTTTTCAAAATAGATGTATTAGTGCTTTCAGCATTACTGCAGAAACTAAAGAGGTGGGAGGTCGGCCTGTCAGTGCTCAGACCATATGCTGTACACTGCATCAAATTGGTCTACATGTCTGTGGTCCCAGAAGTAAGCCTCTTCTGAAGATGATGCAAAAAAAATCCTGCAAACAGTTTGCTGAATACAAGCAGATTAAGGACAGTGATTACTGGAACTATGTCCTGTGGTCTGATGAGACCAAGATAAACTTATTTGGTTCAGATGGTATCAAGTGTGTGTGGTGGCAACTAGGTGAGGAGTACAGACAAGTGTGTCTTGCCTACAGTCAAGCATTGTGGTTTGTGTCATGGTGTGGGGCTGCATGAGTGCTTCCAGCTGTGAGGAGCTGCAGTTCTGTGCAGGGGCGTTGCTAGGGTCCCAAAAAAACCCGGGGCCTGGGGCCCTTAATTTTCCCTGAGAGGGCGGGGTTTCAAAAAGGGAAATTTTTTTTGCCTCTCATTTAAACCCTGCAATGTTTTTTTTACAGAGAAAAAACCTTTGAAAGTAGGCTCGGGAGAAATAAAAGTGATTACACGGCATTTACTTTTAAAGTGCCCTTACAGAAACTCTCTGAAGAGTTTTCCCTTTTTCTCTTTTTCTCTATCTGGCCAAGACGCCATACGTCCTCCCCCAAAAAACCCCTTCACTGTAGAATAAACAAAACAAACCCCTTTAAATCCTAAATTTTATCGGGCATTTCCCCTACAATTTCCTATCTTTTTTAAAAAAAAACCCCATCTATATGCTCCAAATGGTAAAAATTTAACCCCCTTTTTTGGGGTAAATATTTGGCCCCCATAGCCAGGAAAAAGCCAACTTTACCCGGGTTGAAACCCCATTTTAGCCAATTAGTTCCCCCCCCTCAAAAGCCGGGTTTACTGTCCCCCTAAGCCATTATTACCCCCTCTAGCCGGGTTATTTGCCCTTTTAAAGCCGGGTTCCCTCCCCTTTCTGTAGCTGGGTTACTAGCCCCCTGTAGCCATAATTATGCCCCCTGTACCAAAAATTTACCCCCCTTTACCCCAGTAAAAATTTGATCCTTGAAGTCAGGTTATTAGTCCCCTGTAGCCGGGTTTTTTTACTGCCCCCTTAGCCGGGAATACCCCCCCTTAGCAAGTAAAATCCCCCCTTTGCCACCAATGCCCCCGTACCCCACATATGCCCCCTTAGCCACATATGCCACCTAACCACATATGCCCCCTTAG
>JAODAL010037980.1:0-39749 GCA_025379985.1 Phyllomedusa bahiana | reverse complement strand
GTTTTTCTGAACGGTGCAGTCACATTTGGAAAGGGAGGGACTGCAGCACCAACAACTTGGACAGGAGTCCGGTCAGCTTCTGCACCCGAGCATGGTTGGATGCATACTGTTGTCTCTTTGCAATCGCCTCGCCTAAACCGACTGCTGGCCCCATGAGTAGCGAGGAGAAGGAGCATCTGGACCGGGAGTGTTTGTCAAAGAGAAAACAGCTCCTTCTGCAGAGGTGGTGGGCCTTGACTGGCTGAATGGCATGCGTGCCACTGGGCGCTGCTGCTGCTGTGTTGCCGGCAGGATGGCCCCCAAACATCTGAGCCACGTTTCTCCAGGCCACCGGAGGTGAACGCTGCATGGGGTTTGACGCAGGGCCGTGGTGCCATGTTAGCTCCGGGCCCAGATCACTTTCTGCTTAAGATTCTACATATCCCCATAATTCGGCTCCTTGGTGTCTTAGCAAAGAACTCCCACCCCGCCCAGTATCGGATTTTACCCCCAAACACTCGCACTGAGTGACTACTGCCGCCGCCTCGCTGAGCCCCGTGCCGCTACTTTCTTGGACCTGCGAGCGGGTTTTTTACCCGTGGCCGCTTGTCTCCCAACTCACACTGCTGCTATCCTGCTGACTCCCGAAACACGACCCTACTTGCTGGCTCCCGCTGTTGCTGATGGCAAGCTGACCCCCTGACGATGTTTGAACCCCTTGCCTCACCGGCTCCCAAGTGCGGTCGGCTACATCATCATCTATTTTTTGTTTCATCGTCACTGCTGTCCTCATCACCGGTTTTGGGTTTATGCAGAGGCTGACCCCTACAACATGACCCCATGCCACTCTCAACATCTATACTTTGCCGTTTTCTGCAAGAAGCAGGGGATATTGGCCCCATTTCTTCCTGCCAAGTAGCTGCTGACTGCTCTCCTAAAATTGTTCATCCATGCTATTTTGTGGTGCTGAGCCCAGACCAATTATTTGATCTCGGGCTGAGGGAACCGGATGGGACAGAGGGGGTTGGGGGACAGGTGAGGGCCGCTGACCGCCCCCGGGCCATGAACTAAGGTTGTTTTCTGACGTTCCCCACCGACTCTTGGCTGGGGTTGTCAGATGTCATCTGGGGGAAGTGGATGACCTATTTCAACCAATCAAGAACCCTTGGTTTGCTAGTCAGCAAAACGGCCGCTAGATGACAGCGGCAGTTGTGGCCTCCCCGAGTGACCCCTGCTGCGACGTCCCTTGCTGTGCTGCGACCTGGGCCTGGAATGTTTGTCCCTCTCCCCACTCGCAGGTGAAGAGCCTGCCACCTCTCTGTTGACATACTGTTTGTTTAAAATGTAAATACTGTTTGATGAAGGATATCTGTATATGATAATTACACCCCCGGGTATTTGACTCCAAATGAACCCAGTAACAAGCTTGGTAAGCCTTGGATTTTAAATTGCGTCCACAAATGGGCAGGAAAAATTCACTTGTATGTGCCGTTTAAAAATCTGTGTATTTTATGGATTTTAAAAGCACAAAAAAAGGCTTAATTAAACCCTTGGATATGAATTATGCTACGAATTTCTTCTGTGGCGGTGAAAACAAAAGTTTCTTTTACTGGTAAAACTGCAGAACAAACTTAATTACCCTGGAGTAAATTAGAAAAAAAATTAGCAGCCCAAACTACTGTTGTAGGTGTTACATTTGTGTTTTCTACGCTACATAAAAGGAAAAATTTTAATTAACCCTTTGCTTGTGAATTTAGCTACAGGAAATTTTAATTTTTTGGCGGTTGAAAAAGACGGTTTATTTTTGTCACCTCAGAGAAATAAAACGCTTAATTTAAACCCCTGGATGTAAATTGGCAAAAGAATTGGCAGCCACAAACTTAAATAGCTTTGTTAGCGATGTTCATTGGTGTTTTCTACGCTACACAACAAGAGAAAAATTGTAATTAACCTTCGCTTGTGAATTATGACAGGAAATTGTATTTTTGGCGGTGAAAAAACGGTTTTATTTTGTCACCACAGCAGAAAACAAAAGCTTAATTACCCCTGGATGTAAATTGTGCAAAAAATTGAGCAGCCACAAACTACTAGCTTTGTAGCTGTTACAATTGGTGTTTTCTACGCTACACCTCAGAGAAAAATTTAAATTTAAACCTTCGCTTGTGAATTATGCTACAGGAAATTGTAATTTTTGGCAGTGAAAAAGACGGTTTATTTTGTCCAAAAGCAGAAAACAACGCTTAATTAGCCCTGGATGTAATTGCCCAAAGAATTGAGCAGCCACCCAAAAAAAATAGCTTTGTAGCGTGTTTTCAATTGCGTGTTTTTACGCTACGCTACAAGAGAAAAAATTGTAATTAACCTTCGCTTGTGAATTAGGCTACAGGAAAATTGTATTTTTTGGCGGTGAAAAAGACAGTTTCTTTGAGTCACCACAGCAGAAAAACAACGCTTAATTAACTCCTGGATGTAAATTGCGCAAAAGAATTGAGCAGCCAAAAATGAAGTGGTATTTGCATTGTAAAAACGCTGTTTCTTTAAATGAATACAACAGGAAACTGGCTTAGATCCCCTTGGATATTCAATGTGCTGTGAGCAGATAGCATTAAAATGTATATGCAGCAGCAGTGGACGCACACTGGACTTCAGATTCAATACCCCAAAAAATCAGAAATAGAACATTAAGAGAAGCAGTCTCTGAGACAAGCTGATACACCCCCCAAAAATCGCTGTATAAAAATCAGTTCTTCAGTAAGAGCTATCACAATCAGCCGCGGCAGCACCTTCCCTGATCAGTACAGTGAGAGGAGTGTGAGCTCCCAGCGTCGCGCCCGGACTTATATAGTGCAGTGACGTCACAGAATCCCGCCGGTCTCTGATTGGCTTCATCTCTGCACATGTCATTCAGGCTATGCCCTTCTTACTCCCAGAGTGCTTTGCCCCATGTAACGCCATGTGCTCGCAGCCATTTTATCAATCAAAAGCACACTTCGTTCACCCGAAGTACCCCAAACTTCGACTTCATTCAGAACCGAAGTTTTCCCGGAAATTCTAAACGAATTCCACTTCGTTACAATCAATTCGCCCATCTCTAAACACAACCACTTACAGGAATAAATATATATATTAATTTATAACCTACGACACCACCATATAGAGACTACATAGTGGTCAGACACCAGCTTGGGTTGCCACCACGACAGTGACTACATCACTGATCCAACACAGAAGCCAAATAACCCCTGGCATGCAGGGACTTACAGGAGACGTCTTCTCTGATGAATCATTCTCTGAGTTGTTCTTTTTCCTTTTTCTTCTCCATCTGACTCAGAACACAAGGACAACTTCTCCCGGACACAACTTGTCACTGGAGAATTAAACACGCAATCATCTTAGGTTTCTCATATTTTCAGCATTTCCCTACCAATTCCTACCTCTGGTATGTGCACCCCCCTTTAATTAAGTAGGTAGTAACGTTGCCCACCATTAATTAGGTAAGTATATAGCCCCCAGTGGGTATAGATACAGACAGGCTCGGACTGGGCCGCCGGGGGACCGGGGAATCCCCCGGTGGGCCCCCCCCGAGCCGCTGGGGGCCCCGGAGGCAGTGCCGCCGCTTCCCGGGGCCCGTCCGCGCATCCGGGTCCTGAGCACCCGGGACGCTTTCCGAGCGCCCGAGACCGTCCCGGAGTTGGGGACTGTTGTCCCGACTCCGGGCTGCGCCGGTGTAAAGCGGAGCACAGCGCAACTAGCGCTGCGCTCCGCTGATCTGCCTGGCAGCCTGAAGGCGTTAGGCCTTCAGCCTGCCAGGCGCCGGCCCCGCCTGCTGACGTAGGCGGTGCGGTGACGTCACTTCAAGGCGCCGCCTATGCCGGGCGGCAGTACGGAGCCTGGGGGAGTGGGAAAGCGGCCGGGACCTGCCAGGAGCGGGAGCCGGAGCCAGGTAAGTGGCTGGTTGTTGTTTTTTGTTTTGTTTTTTTTAACTACAGGGGGTCCCTGGCTACAAGGGGGGGCTCTGACTACAGGGGGTCCCTGACTACAAGGGGGGGCTCTGACTACAGGGGGTCCCTGGCTACAGGGGGTCCCTGGGGCCTTACAAAGGGGGGATCTGACTACAGGGGGTCCCTTTGGCTACAAGGGGGGCTGACTACAGGGGGCCCTGCTAAAAGGGGGGCCCGGGCTAAAAGGGGGTCCCTGGCTACAAAGGGGGGGCCCCTCTGACTACAAGGGGGTCCCTGACAAAACAGGGGCCCGGGCTAAAAGGGGGGTCCCTGGCTAAAAGGGGGGGGGGCTCTGAACATATAGGGGGTTCTGGCTACAAGGGGGGTTTGGACTACAGGGGGCCCTCGCTACAATGGGGGGCTCTGACTACAGGGGGCCCTGGCTAAAAGGGTGGTCCCTGCTACAGGGGTCCCTGCTAAAAAGGGGGCCCTGGCTACAAGGGGGCCTGGCTACGGGGGGGGCCCGGGCTACAGGGGTCCTGGCTACAAGGGGGCCTGACTAAAAGGGGGGCCCTGGCTACAAGGGGGCCCCCTTTCTATAAGGGGGGGCCCTGGCTACAAGGGGGTCCCTGACTCAGGGGGCCCTCTACGGGGGGGGCCCTGGCTACAAGGGGTCCTGGCTACAAGGGGGCCTGGTTTAAAAGGGGTCCCTGACTACAGGGGGTTCCTGGCTACAAGGGGGGCTCTGACTACAGGGTCCTGGCTACAAGGGGGCCCCTGCCTACCGGGGGCCCCGGGCTTACAGGGGGGTCCCTGGCTACAAGGGGGGGGCCCTGACTAAAAAGGGGGCCCTGACTAAAAGGGGTTTCCTGGCTCAAGGGGGGCCTGACTACAGGGGGTCCTGGCTACAAGGGGGCCTGCTAAGGGGGTTCCTTGGTACAGGGGGTCCTGGCTACAAGGGGAAAAGGGGGCTCTGGCTACAAGGGTGGGGGGGGCCTGACTACAGGGGGGCCCTGGCTACAAGGGGGGGGCTCTGACTACAGGGGGTCCCTGGCTACAAGGGGGGGGGCCCTGGCTACAAGGGGGTCCCTGGCTACAAGGGGGCCGGCGGGCAAACCAGGGGCCCTGGGCCCCTACAAGGGGGTGGCCTCCCTACAGGGGGCCCTGACTACAGGGGGCCCTGGCTAAGAGGGGGGGGGCCCTGGCTACAAGGGGTCCCTGACTCCCAAGGGCGGCTTACAAGGGGGGTCTTGGCTACAAGGGGTCCCTGGCTACAAGGGTGGGCCCGGCCTACAAGGGGGGCCTGGCTACGGGGGGGGTTTTGGCTACAAGGGGGGCTCGGGATAAAGGGGTCCTGCTACAAGGGGGCCCTGGCTACAAGGGGGTCCCTGGCTACAGGGGCCCTGCTACAAGGGGTCCTGGCTAAAAAGGGGGGCTCTGACTAAAAGGGGGTCGTTGGCTCAAGGGTGGTCCCTGACTACAGGGGGTCCCTGGTACAAGGGGGTCCCCCTTGGCTAACAAGGGGGGGCCCTGCTACAGGGGGGCCCCTGTACAGGGGGTCCCTGGCTACAAGGGGGGGGGGCTCTGACCTACAGGGGGCCCGGGACTACAGGGGTGTTCCCTGGCTACAAGGGGGACCGATACAGGGGGTCCCTGGCTACAAGGGGGCCCTGGCTAAAGGGGGGCCTGATAAAATGGGGTCCCTGGCAAAAAAAGGGGTCCCTGATACAAGGGGGGGCCCTGGCTAAAAGGGGGGGGCCTACTACAAGGGGGCCCTGCTACAGGGGTCCTGGTACAAGGGGGGGCTATGCAAACAGGGGGTCCCGGGCTAAAGGGGGTCCCTGGCTAAAAGGGGGGTCCCTGGCTACAAGGGGGGTCCCTGGCTTCAAGGGGGGGCCCGGGCTCCCAGGGGGCCTTGGGCTAAAAGGGGGCCCTGGACTACAGGTGGGCCCTGGCTACAAGGGGGCCCCTGGTACAAGGGGGGGGCCCTGGCTACAAAGGGGGCCCTGACTTCAGGGGCCCCTGGGGGCCTTACAAGTGGGGCTCTGACTACAGGGGGTGCCTGGCTACAAGGGGGGCCCTGGCTACAGGGGCCCCTGGCTCAGGGGTCCTGGAAAAAAGGGGCCCCGGGCTACAGGGGGGTCGGGCAAAAAAGGGGTCCCGGGCTACAAGGGGGGCCCTGACTAAAAGGGGATCCCTGGCTACAAGGGGGGGTGACTACAGGGGGCCCTGGCTAAAAGGGGGCCCCTGACTACAGGGGGTCCCTGGCTACAAGGGGGGTCCTGGCTACAAGGGGGGGGGGCCTGGCTACCTAGGGGGCCGTGGCTGCCTACAGGGGGCCCTGGCTACCAAGGGGGGGCCCGGGCTACAAGGTGGGGCCCGGGCTTCAAGGGGGTCCCTGGCTACAAGGGGAGTCCCTGGCTACAAAAGGGGCCCTGGCTGCAAAAGGGGCCCTAAACTAAAAAAGGGGGCCTGACTACAGGGGCCGGGCTACAAAGGGGCCCCTGGCTACCTAGGGGGGACCTGGCCAAACAAGGGGGTCCCGGGACAAAAAGGGGGCCCTGGCTACAAGGGGGGGCCCTGGCTAAAAGGGGGCCCTGGCTAAAAGGGGGGGCCCTGGTTAAAAGGGAGGGGGGGGCCGGGGGCCTGCTAAAAAAGGGGGGTTACCTAACAGGGGGCCCTGCAAACAAGGGGGGGGGCTCTGACTACGGGGCCCTGCTAAAAGGGGGCCCGGCCTCCCTAAGGGGGCACCGGCCCTTACAAGGGGGCCCTGGCTACAAGGGGGCCTGGCTACTGGGGTCCTGGCAACAAAGGGGCCCTGACTACAAGGGGCCTGATAAAAAAGGGGCCTGGCTTATAAGGGGGGGCCCTGGCTAAAGGGGCCCGGGCTCCCAAGGGGGGCCGGGCTACAAGTGGGTCCCTGGCTCCCAAGGGGGCCCGGGACTACAGGGGGCCCATGGCTACAAAGGGGGGTCCCGGGCTAAAAGGGGGGGGGCCTGGCTCCCTAGGGGGCCGTGGCTCCTAAGGGGGGCCCTGGTACAAGGGGGCCCTGGTACAAAGGGGCCCTGGTACAAAGGGGGCCCGGGCTACAAGGGGGCCCTGGCTACAAAGGGGCCCCCTGACCCCTGCAAAAGGGGGCCCTGACTAAAAGGGGGCCCTGATACCAAAGGGGGCCCCCTGATACCTACGGGGGGCCCCTACTACAGGGGTCCCTGGCTACCTACAAGGGGCCCGGGCTACCTTAAAAGGGGGCCCCGGGCCCTACCAAAAGGGGGGGCCCTGGCTCCCTAGAGGGCCTTAACTGCCTGTATACTACTTCATGGGAAGCCCTAATGCCTGGGAAAATACCTAAAGGGGTCCCTAACTGCTTTCAGCCTATATAAAGGGGACCCTAACTTTCCTACAGCTTACCTAATGGGAGAAACCACCTACCTAAAAACTGGGGCCCTTTTCCTATTTGCCTACCTACCTAGAGTCTTGACAACCCACCTGGTAATATAATTGAGAGGGCAGCAGCCCATAGTTGTAGCATTTTTCCAGGGGGTTAGTCCTCTCCCCACCCTCCAACCCCTTAGGATTATAGGCCTCTAAGTTATGGCTTGTACCCGCTCTCCCACCCCTGGGAAGTTTGTACAGAGGTGGGAATAGGTAAAGAGATGCTGGAAAATTGAGGATTCTAAGATATGTGTAATTTCTGCAGGGATGAGTTGTGGCCGGGACAAGTCATCATGGCGGTGTGGAACGGATTTCAGAGGAAAAGGGGAAAAAGAAACGACTCATGAAGAAGAGAACGACTCCTCAGATAGGATGTCTCCGGTGAGTACCTGATTTCAGGGGTTATTTTACTTCTATATTGGATCAGTGATGTATTCACTGTAATGTGATGTGAGCCAAGCGGGTGTCTGACCTCTATGTTGTCTCTATATGTTTGGGGTTGTAGGTTATTTCCTGAGCTGGTGTCTGCCCCTATGTGGTCTCTATTTTGGTGGTGTTGTAGGTTATACTGAGCTGTTTTGACCTCTATGTGGTCTCTATATGGTTTGGTGTTGTGGTTTATACCTGAGCTGGTGTTATGACCTCTATGTGGTCTTATAGGTGGTGTTGTTTGGTTATCCCTGAGCTGGTGTCTGACCTCTATGTTTGGTCTCATATGGTTTGGGGTTGTAGATTTTACCTGAGCTGTGTCTGACCTCTATGTGGTCTCTATATGGTGGTTTTTTGTAGGTTTATACCTGAGTGGTGTCTGACCTCTATGTGGTCTCTATATGGGTTTGGGGTTTAGGTTATACCTGAGCTGATGTCTGACCTCTATGGTCTCTTTGGGGTGTTGTAGGTTATTTCCTGAGCTGGTGTCTGACCTCTATGTGGTCTCTATATGGAGTGTTGTAGGATATACCTGAGCTGGTGTCTGACCTCTAGTGGTCTCCCATATTTGGGGTGTTGTAGGTTATACCGAGCTGGTGTTTGACCTCTTTGTGGTCTCTATTTGGGGGTTGTAGGTTATTTCCGAGCTGGTGTCTGACCTCTATTGGTCTCTATATTGGGGGGTGTTGTAGGTTATACCTGAGCTGGTGTCTGACCTCTATGTGGTTTTCTATATGGCGGGGTTGTAGGTTTTTTACCTGAGCTGGTGGGATGACCTCTATGTGGTCTTTATGGCGGTGTTGTAGGTTATACCTGAGCTGGTGTCTACCTCTATGTGGTCTCTATATGGTGTGTTGTAGGTTATACCTGAGTTTGGGGTCTGACCTCTATGTGGTCTCTATATTTTGTTGTTTTTAGGTTATACCTGAGCTGGTGTCTGACCTCTATGTGGTCTCATTTTGGGGTGTTGTAGGTTATACCTGAGTGGTGTCTGACCTCTATGTGGTCTCTATATGGTGGGGGTTGTAGGTTATACCTGAGCTGGTAAATTGGAGCTCTATGTGGTGGTTTTTGTAGGTATTTAATGCCAGCGTACATGTGTCCCTGATTGACCCTGTGATAGGAGTTTACACTTTTACTTTCTTGCTGGTGTTTATTTTAGGAGGTGGAAAGGGTTTTGGGTGACCAAGGGAAAACTGGAAAGGGGGATATTGTATGTGGGTGGGGGGGATATTGTATGTGGGTGGAGGGGATATTGTATGGGGGTGGGGGGGATTGGATGGAGCTACTTAGCCCTGTGTCTATGATAGGGTTAGAACTGACAAATGTGTGAGTTACAGATATGTGACTCTCTTGCTATTGTACTACACAATACAGTTCTGTTTTGCACACTGTATTATGTGGTAAAATGGGTGGTTTATGTCCGAGAGGCCGGGTTTAATATTTTCATGTACAGTAGGGTGGGCCCCCCAAGATCAACTCCCCTGTGGGCCCCAGAACCCCCAGTCCGACACTGGATACAGACCCCAGTAGCTAGGTAAAGTAGTCCCTTGTAGTTAGATATATATTAGGTATATTTTCCCCCTGTAGGTTTACAGCCACCTGTAAGTAGGTAGATAAGTAGGTAGGTAGGTAAACAGCCCCTCTAGGTAGGTATACAGCTGTTGGCTGGTACTTATTCAGACCCTGTTGGTATATAGCCGGTTGTAGGTAGGTATACAGCCCCTTGTAGGTAGGTTTACAGCTCCCTGTAGGTAGATAGGTAGGTATATAGCCCCCTGTAGTTAGGTAGGCATACAACAATCTGTAGGTATACAGCCTCCTGTGGGTATACAGTCCCCAGCAGGTACACAGTCCCCTGCAGGTAGATTTGGCTCTGTAGCTTTATAGCCTCCTGTAGGTGGAAATATATACAGTCCCCCATAGGTATTCAGTCCCTTGTAGGTAGATATGGCCAGGACTGGGACAAGGTATTCTGGTATACTAGGCAAATAAAGCATAATGCCCCCCGCCCATGGAAAATTCAAGCCCCTCCATGCTTGCTTGCGCCCCCTTTTCTGCCTGGGATGAAGTGGCGCCCTAGGTGGTGGACTAAATTCCCAGCCCTGGATTTGGCCCCTGTAGGTATATAGCCTCCTGAAAGTATACAGTCCTCTGTAATTAGCCTCCTGTTGATATATATGACCCCTGTAGGTAAACATGGACCCAATATAGAGCCTCCTGTAGGTAGATATGGCCACTGTACTTAGTCTCCTGTAGGTAGATATGACCCCTGTAAATAGCCTCCTGTAGGTAGATATGACCCCTGTATATAGCCTCCTGTAGGTATATATGACCCTTGTATATAGCCTCCTGTAGGTAGATATGGCCCCTGTATATAGCCTCCTGTAGGTAAATATAGCCTTTCTGACTGATGAGAAAAAATAAAAGAAAATGCTACTCACCTCTACCTGTTCCCCTGCCGAGGACCTGGCTCCGAGAGCTAGTTTCCAGCATGAGCGGCGTGATGTCATCAAGCCACCTACGCCATGACATTACAGCAGATATACAGTGGAGCAGGAGGCATGATAGCCGTATCATACCTCCGGTGCCGCTTACTGAAGAGATACGACGGGTTCGAGCCAATTAATCAGAGCTTCCCTTTCACTTCTTCAGAGCAATATTTGAAAGGGGAGCTCTGATTGGTTGCTATGCGCAACAGAGAAAGTCTTAGATCTAGACAGTTTTCAAACATGAGGCCCTACTTGTGTCAGACAGGGCTGCCACAGATGCTTTCAGGGCCGCATACACCTGGAGAATTTTTGCCCCCTGCTCATTACAGTTTCTATTTCGTACCATATCAGTAGACCTCCCTTTAAATGCAATTTGATCAGGGCTCCAACAGGAGTACTGCCAATACTTCTCCTTCCCCTGGTGCCAGACACAGAAACATAGTAGTTTGCGCATTTGTGTCCAGCACATAAAGTCTACACAAACATGATATAGAGCAAATCTAGTCCAAAAGAGAGTATGTTTGCCCTTTAGTCTCCTATGGCTCTGCCGCATCCCTGCCACAGTATACTTTGGGATACCTTTTTCAAGACCTAAAATATGATGTGAATAGGGCCTTACAATAAGCTCTACATGCATCTCTCCTATTACTTTCTTGCCTCCTGTTTGGGTTGGGGGTGAGGGATCTCCCCTCCCCTTCTTGATTGAACTTTATGGACATACATATTTTTTGCCAGGGCAGAAAAAAGAGAAAAACCTGAAACTCAAGTACCTGTCTCCGCTCCTCTTGACTTCCTGGATTTTTTCATCCACTTCAAATGGACTGCAAGCTTCTTCTGCGTGTTGGAACAAGAACTCTGAAGTGGAGAGGAGGGGATCGCTAGTGAGCTCTGGAGAAGCAGCAGCAGAAGGGGACAGTTAAGTAAGTATCATGTTTTTCTTCTTTTTTGGGCCATCCTGACCCCAATTTCATGTAATATTTTTTCTTAACCCCTTTTTACATCAGAGAGGGGAGATGTTATTCCCCCAGACAGACAAGGGCAAATGAGACACATAAGCTCACCAGGCGGTAAAATACAGTCAATATCCACTAAAAATCGGACTCCTGTAAGCAGCTCATGCTCCAAAGCTAGCCCAGAAGGGGGAAGGGCTAACCAAAGGGAGCTGACATGCCAACCCTAAAAAAACCTATGGGACCAGAGGAAGAAATCAATAACGTACCATTTGCTGCAGTCAGGACCTACCTTCCCTATTCCCTACTATCAGAACTCTTCGGGAAAAGAAAAAGCCCGAATGATTAACCCCGGGGAAATACATGCTAAAACTTTTTTTAAAACAATAATAATAAATTATTACTAAGAAATTATATTGAACATTCTCATTAGTATTATCCAAATGTACTGTTTTTTGGATTTCTGCTTGAATGACTCCTAAAATCTTTTGTTCCATTATTTTCCCATTTTTCCATAGATTTGCCCCCCTGGTGAGGACGAAAAGAAAGTGTCAGCCCTGCTTTTTCCCAGGTTTTGTCCGTTATTCTGTAAGATGCTTTGTTTCAGAGTTTTAATGCTCAAATCTGCTTTTTCAACAGAAAAGAGTATTCAAAGAGTATTTTTTTTTTAAATTCCCCATTAAGGGCTAGCCCCGCCCCCTAAAATGAAAAACCTTTATTTTGAATAGTTTCAACAGTTTAATTTATGTCATATAGGCCCCCAAAACAATTTAAAAGATAGGTAGTGAAAAACGAGGTATTTTGGGTTTAAAGAGTGAAAAAAAATTTTTAGGAAACAAAAAAAGGGGTTTTTTACCCTTGTTTCACTGTATTAATTGTAAAGTCATTATAAGGGGGAACCTTTATAATCCATAACCAAAAGGTTTTCCCAAAAAAATCCTTTTTTTACTTGTAACCCCAGTGGGAAATTTCATTTTGTGGGGGGCCCATGTAATTGTTTATGTGGGTGAAACCCAGTGCCTAAAGACACGATTAAATAATATCGGTATTCCTTAGGGAAAAAAAAAGGTTAGATTTGCCCGTCTCCCAAACATTTCACTGAAATGAACCCTTCCGAATGGGAAATTTAAATGTGTCATATAGTGGTGTTCCCCATTTAAAAAGAGGGGGGATAGG
The DNA here is from genome assembly GCA_025379985.1 of Phyllomedusa bahiana. Lineage (NCBI taxonomy): Eukaryota > Metazoa > Chordata > Amphibia > Anura > Hylidae > Phyllomedusa > Phyllomedusa bahiana. The sequence goes on along the minus strand of JAODAL010037980.1, from coordinate 27,347 downwards.
GTCTCCATATTAAAAAAAAAAGAATTTTTGGGATTTTCAAGTTGGAATATTTTAAACCCAAAAGGGGTTAAATGTAGAATTTTATATCAACCAAAAAAAATGTTTAATTAATTTTCCTTCCCCCTTTTTCTTATGCCCTCTTCCCGACATCTTTAGTAAGGTGGTTGCAAAAAACGTTTCTGTATTATATGTTTATTAATTTTTTATATTGGATTGATTAATTTGTTTTAAAACAAAATTTTTTTTTTTTTTTTTTTTTTTTCAGATTTTGAATGGGGATTGGATGATGTTCCCATGAGTTTTTTTTCTCGGTTTTTATAATATTTTTTATTTTTTAAAAAAATTTATTTTTTTTTTAATAAAGAATTTTTTTTTAAAAAAAAAAAGGGTTTCTCGGTGTTCTGTATTGCGTATGGTAGGTTGGCGCTTATGTTTCAAGGTGGTTTATGCAGATGGGGATATCACCTTAGTTTTTATATGTTTACTTTGTTTATTTTATTTATTTTGTTAGTTTTTTATTTTTTGGGTTTTTTTTTATCTGTATATTAAGAGGGGAGAAATCAGTTGGAGGTTTTCAGTTGTGATGTCCCGTGTTCATATAGTGAACTGGAGGTCATGCCCGCGCGTACCCCGTCGCTGTTCAATTTTTTGGTAGGTTGTGGGGTTTTTGTGTAGCTCCCTTAATGAAAACATTATAGATGGATTTAGTTAGGAGGGAGTGTTTGACACCAGGTGTGGCCCTTCGTTCCCTGAGAAACCCTATACGATGTTGCTTAAATGTACCTCCTCTTTTTTTTTTTTTTTTGTTTCACCTTTAGCAATATGGCCGCCTAGGTCTCTAACCCCCGGTGGCATGCGCGGTAAATTAACTAAATGTGTGTTTTCCCGTTGTTTGCCCCAACCATGGATCTTGTGGCCGGACTGGCAGTCGCTTTACAGGAGCCGAGTATCTGCTGACAAGTGATGTATGTAGTGAAGTTTTTTTGTTTAAATTTAGGATTTGGAGGGTTCATCCCCCCCCTATTTTAAATGGATTTATATTTTGTTGTGTACACTTTGTATAATGAATTTGTTGTGAAAACATGTTAGATCGTTTTGTGATATATTGCCGTTTTTTCAGATCTAAAACTAAAAATAAGGGGAACAGCGGTGGGAACGAGGTCTGAAACTTCTTGTGCTGTCCTCAGCAAGGGGGGCTTTTCTATGGACAGGGTTCCCCTTTAAAATATTTTGCATTTGTAAAAGATTGGGTTTCGGATTGGTAATGCTCTTCAAATAGAATTTCAAGCTTATTAGAAGAGTTTATGACTTTGGTTCGGGAATGATAACAGAGAAGAAGGAAGCTACTGTACCACTTACATAAAAGGTGCACTTTATTCTGATCCAAATTATCTTTCTTCTGTCTGTTTAGTATTCCTCATTCTGTGGGGAAATTCTCAAGCAGAAAAATAAAACCATTGTTGCTATAACAAACATTTTTTGTTATATAAAATGAATATGATAGTGATATAACTAATTATATTTTGCTATTTTATTTTTAAAACACTCCAATCCTGTTCTATTTTCTGGATCAAATCTGCAAATATTCTCTCCTAATGTTAACACTCTTATGTATGAATGTCCTGTGGGAAATGCACAAATCTTCTCATCTCTGCTAGATACAACAGTCTGTTATAGCAACATTAAAAGGCATCAGAAGCAAAACCATGGATAGCAGTATAACAGAAGAATACCAAAATAATGGTGAAGTAAAATGACTCTGAACTTCTATCAACACTTTAAATAGCAGCAATGGATAAAATGTATTACAAAATCATGCTGTAATGAAAATATTGCCAGCCTTTTATTGTTACTGATCCAGACTCTAAGCATTCACCTATGAAGGTTATCACTAGGGAATATGTAACTGCCTCCATTTAGTTCAAGGGCATAGCCTTCATATGAAAACCACTGAGATAACTGCCTGAGGCATCGCTTATCTCCATGTGCTAAAATTAAAGCCAACATATGCTTCATAATTAATATATTACATATAGCTAAGAGAGATAGCCGCTTTGAATACAATGTATCATAGTTACATAACTATAAAATATAAAATGATAAAATGTTCTCTAAAGATTAATATTATAATATGGTATAGTTCCCCTTTTTGCTGCAAAACTGAGGTGTAGACCTTACAATACAGCTAGAGTTGACCTGTGTTCAATGTGTGCATAAATACTAGGAGACTATTTTTGTGCAGAATTATTATGTAACTAAATGAAAACCAAAATTGTTTGCATCTCACTTGTTTATCATCATCTGTTGAATTGAAAATAATAAACAAACAAACTTAACATTTACAAATAAAACTTTCTGTTATTTCCCCCACAAATAAACAGTGACCACTATAGCCACCCTTTTTTCAATAACTTTCATAAACTGTCCATCCATGGGGTCTGTTTCCTAATTTGTTTTAAACTTTTTGCATAGGAACCACAGCTTCCCCGATACTGTTCAGAGAGTTGGACTGTCATGATTCTCCCTTTTTTAGACCCCTAGTTTTGGGGCTCTGGCCCGGGGCCAGGGGTTTCCCGGCCCATAGTATTTTTTTTATTTTTTTTTCCATCATGTGAACTCTTTCCCCTCTCTGAAATTTTTAAATTTGGATTCCGGACCAATCCCATTGTCAAAAATCCTCCAGTACCTCCCTAGTTAACCTTTTTCCCCCTTTCCCAAGTTTTTGGGATTGACACCCTTTGGGTATTTCAACTCAGCCCTTTTTGTTGCTTTCACTTATCCCCTTTTGCCTTTTTTTTCTAGTCATTAAAAAAAGGGCAAATTATTTCCCCTTTTTTTTGCCTGCAATATTTTTCCCTTTTTGTCCCCTTGTAGCTAGAAATTTTTTTCGCTTTGTTAATTCCCGTTATCTAAATTTTGGCTTGTTACCAAAATACCCTCTCCCTTGTTTTTTTCGTACTGCTTCCCCCGGACTTTTTACTAACCTGGCTATTTGGACCCCCTCTTTGTTTGTGTTCATTTTTTTTTTGTCTGCTTCCGTGTTTTTAAAATTTAAATTAGTGTTCTCATACCCTTGGGTTTGGGGCCGACCGGGTTAAGGGAGTCAGGACCGCCAAAAGGCGGGGACATTTGGTTTTGGGAACAGAAATCGGGGCCTCACCTGTCATGTCTTACTCGTGCCCCCCCCCTGCCCGGTTCCTCACAAACGGGCCCCTTTCCCCCCAATCAACTCTCCCGGTCGTTTCAGTATGAGTACTGTTTTGGGGTCATCGACCGCTTGGGATTTTTTGACAACTAGTTTCGGGGAAAAGGCGGGGCCCTTATTAATCAAATCCACAGCGTCATGATGACCCGCCCGAACCTCTCCCCATTTTTAGCCCCTACTAGGATGGGCAAATTTTCCCTAAAAATTTCCCTTTTGGGGCCCCTTTTCGCCAAATTTTCCGACAAAATTCGTTTTCGGTCCGAATTACTTCGCACGAATCACTTTAAAAAAACAGCTTTTTCCAGGCTGCCCAGAGCCTGGGGGGTGCTGTAAAATTTTTTGTCCCATGCTTAAATATGCAGGGGGGAGTTTGGGTTTTGGTTTTCATCCCAAGTTGTGTTTTTTATATGAACCACAGATTCCCCGGGCTTTTTAAAAACGCTTCCTAAAAAAATCCCCCGGGCACTTAGGGGGGGCAAAACGACCAAAAAACTGAACGGGAACGTAGCCTGAAAAAGTCAGGGGCCAGCAAAAGCGGGAAAAAAACAAACTGAGAGCTCGGGTTGCAACTTTATGACAGAGTGTGGAGGGGGGACGGGGGCAGCCACACCATAAAGGGTTTCAACAGGGGCACAATGACATTCTGGAAGGGGCAAAACAGAACCGGCCGCAGAGGGGCACCAATACACAGAGGGGAGGTCACGGTGGCAGCAGCATGGGGCCCAGGCAGGGCAAAATGCCTTTGGGGGAAAGCTGGCAAAAAAGGAGTGGCCAAAGAGTGGTACAATGACCCCGTGTGGGGGCAGGGCGGGGAGCAAAAGCAGCAGCATAAGGTCAGACAGTGGAAAAATTTACACAGTGGGGAGGGGAAACGCACAGCCACATCACAGCATGAGGCAGACAGGGGGCACAATGCCCAAATTTTCTGGAGGTGGAAAAAAACGGGAGTAGGCCACAGGTGGAGGGCAGGGCAGCACCCCGGCAGCACATGGGGCAAAAAGGGGCACAATGACACAGTGTGGGGCACGACAGGATCACAGCAGCAGCATGGGGGTTTCAAGGGGGGCAAAAATGACATTCGCGGGGAAAAAAAAAAAAATATATTGGGCCCCACAGAGCGGCAAAAAGACTGGAGCGGAGGTCACCGGCAGCAGCATGAGGTCGGGCAGTGGACAATGACAAAGGGGGAGGGGGTTTAACAGGAGCAACAGCATGGGGTAAAGAGAGTGGCCAATGACTTTCGGAGGGGGCCCAAAACCCTCCCCGGGCCCGCAAGTGGCACAATGACACAGTTTTGGTTTGTCCGGCAACACAAACAGCAGCAGCAGCATCAGCACAAAGAGTGGCAAAAGGACAGAGGGGTTGGGGTGGGGGGCAATACCACCCCGGGAAAAAGACGGGGGAAGGCAGTGGAGAAACAATCAGCAGATGTGTGGCATCGGGCGGGGCCGGCATCAAAAATAGTGGCGGGGAAAGGTATTTTTTTTAAACCCAGATTTGGACGCCTAAGGCTTGGTGTTTGGAAATCCTGGCCGATCCCGCCTATTCTTCTTGACAAAGGTCAGCCCGGTTCAACTTTTCCCGGGGACAAGCGGGTTCCCCTTTGGGGGTAACGTTTTGGCCCCCGCCGCACAAAAACACCCGCTCTGATGCCACACTACGGGCCCGGGGGGGCGGGGACAGTTTCTCCACTGCAAACTGGGCCAAGTTGGGGCCAAAACATCCAGTTTGGGCTGCCCATAGTCCAGCGGATTTTCTAACGGGGGTTGGCAGAGTGCTTTTTCCAAAGGGAAGGCCACAACCGGGTTTGGTTCGGGGAATGCTCCATGTCCTGCTGCGTTTGCTGCGGGTGACTGCCCTCCTCACAACCGGGTAAAGGGGAAAAAACCCCGGCCCTCATATGACCCCCGACTTGGGTTTAAAACTGCGATGGAGCTGGTATTTGCTCCAAACCCCCCCCCCTTTCCCCCCCAGCACCGCGGCATAGTACGTGAGCGCTGGGGAAACCCCCCCGGTCAAAAAACCTTCGAGGGGGGAAACGATGCCGCACATGGGAAGGGGCCCAACTGTTTAAACGGGGGAAATTTCCCCTATAGTTTTTAAGTTTGTTTTCCCTCTCAATACTGGGAAAAAGGTTTCCCTTTTTTGGGGGCCCGGGGTAGCGGGGCCCCAATAGGGTGGAGACCCCAGAAAAATCCCTTCCCGGGATGCTGACTATTGGGGTTTTCCCCCAACCAGGAAAATTAACTGCTGGGGGGAAAATCGGGCACAAGTAAACTCCGAGGGGCCCCGCGCCTCCTTTTCCCCAACTGTATACGCCACGGTGCTTGGGGTCATCTGCCTCTCTTCCTAAACTCCATCCCCCCCCTCCCCCAAACCGCTCCTGCTCCTCCTCTTTTTGTCACCTGGTAGAAAATCCACCCCTTTTTCCAATTACCAGAAAATGCTTCTGCCCCAATGCCCCCTCCCCCCTCCCCCCATTTCAGTCCCCACCGGACTCATGGGGGGCCACGGATGTACCCCGCCACACCCCCAGTCCCCTGCCCAAAACAGTTTTTTCAGAAACTGTTCCAGGGCCCCAAAAGCAGGGGAAGGGCCCTTTTTCCCTCCCGTAGCCTGGGGGACGACAAATAACGTGGCCGCCCTCAAATTTGGCCCCTCAACAAGGGCAGGGTCACCAGAGCTCCCACTGGCTGACATCAAATTACACAGGGGAGTACTTCGTCTGCCTGGATCTTTAAAAAAAATTCGTTAAGGGCCCTTTTCCCTTTTCAAAACAGTCGGCCCCAAAACATGTCAGGCGGAAATTTTTTCCCAGCGGGGGGGAAAAACATCGCATATCAGAGCGTTTTTGGGGGGGGCCCTTTCGGGCCGCTGCAAACTCGAGGAGGGTGCCCGGCTTTGTACGAATGGATAAAGTGCAGGGGCACAGTTTCCGGGCCATTTTCAGAATTTTTTCTGAAGATCGGGGGAAAAAAGGGACTTCGGGGAACCTTTTTACAACCAACTGAACACGGCCGCCATGCGGGGCGCTTTGGCCCATCCCTCCTCAGTGCAGCCGACCCCAATTTTTTCCTCCCATTTCCCGTCACCATGGTTCCAATTTGCATTTGGGCCGGAAACCCACCATCGATTTCTTGCTGCATGACGGGGAGCAGTTCCCCCCCCCGGTGGATTTCGTTCGCCAGGAAAAAGCTGGGGTGTGAACGCGTGAAAACCCGCTGTGCCCAACAAAAGTGGATGATGGAGCAGTCTTTTTGGAGGCGAGATGGGGGGTGGTGGTGGGGAGGAGGAGGAGGGGGACTTTGGGCCCCAGGACAGCATTTGACAACGTGGGGGAAAAAAGGGGCCGCCCCCTGTCCAAGTTGTTGGTGTGCCTGGGCATAAGCACTTTCACCCCAGGGGGGCCCGAAAAAGGGACAGTACTGGCCCTGACCGTATTAACAGCCCAGACGTCCCGGTCCCCGTGTCCCTTTGGAACAAAACCAAAAGGGCTCAAGGCTGCCCCAAATTTCTGTTCACATATTATGAAGGCTGGTACTCCCTTTTTGGAAAAGAAATTTAAACGGCTTGGAACTCCCCATCTGGGCCGGCACAAGCCTTTAGTTCTCTAATGGGGGCAGAGCCCCACCTTTTGGAAAGGGGGGGACTGCAGAAACCCCCAACTTGGACGGAGCACGGTCAGCTGCTGCCCCTTTGGGAAAGGGTTTTGGACCCATACTTTTTTCTTTAAACAATCGCCTCCCCTGAACGACTGTTTGGGCCCCATGAGTAGCGGGGACAGGAGCATCGGGCCCGGGAAAAGGGGAAAAGCCCAAAGAGAAACGCTCCCTTTTCTGCAGAGGTGGGACCCCTTACTGGCTGAAATGGAAATGCGGGGCCACGCCGCTGCTGCTGCTGCAGCGGCAGGAGGGACCACCAAAATCTGACCACGGTTTCCCCCCAGGCCCCCCGGGAGGAGGTCCCGCTGCATGTGTTTGACGCGGGGCCGTTGTGCCAACGTGGGCTCCCTGGCCCCCGCTTCACTTTTCTGCCCACAGATTCTACTTAAAACCCATATGGGCTCCTCCGTGTTTTAGCAAAAAATTTGCCACACCCCGGCCCGAGTAGTAAATTTTTACCGCCACGCTCCCCCAAAAGTGACAACTGCCCCCGGGCTCCGTCGCTGGCCCCTGCCGTTTACGGGTCTTGGACCTCCCGAAGCGGGTTTTTTTAACCCCGGGGCCGCTTGGCTCCCACCTCCAACTGCGCAACCCTTTTTGCCCTAAAGGGCCAACACAACCCACTTGCGGCTGCGCCGCTGCCTGACCGAAAAGGACGCCCTCTTCTCCTGCCGATAAATGAACCCCCTTGCTTCACCCCGGCCCCCCAAGGCGGTCGGTTTAACATCCATCAAATTTGGGGTTTCATCGTCACTACTGTCCCCCTCCCCGGGTCTTGGTAAGCCGAGGCTGACCTCTCACCACATGACCCCCCATGCCACCCCTCCACATCTATACTTTCCCGGGCCTACCAAGAACCCTGGGGATATTGGCCCCATTTTTTCCCGCGCCAAAAAGTTTGCTGACTCCCCCCTCAAATTGATCCCCCCGCTAAAAGTGGCGCTTTTTTCCCCAGACCACATAGTAAAACCCCCAGCTGGGGGAACTGGATGGGACAAAAGGGGGGCCCTGAGGACAGGTGGGGCCGCTAAACCCCCCCGGGGCCATGCCAACTAAGGTTGTGCTGGGGTTTCCCACCGCCCCTTTTGGGCGGGGGTTTTTGTCAATGTAAAATCTGGGGGGAAAAGGGATGACCTATTAAACCCCAATCAAAAACCCCTTTGGGGTTCCCAAAAAAAACAAAAGGGCCGCTAGAAACACGGCAGTTGGGGCCTAAACCGAGGACCCCTGCTGCGACACCCCCTTTTGCGTGCGCGCCCTTTGGCCCCGGTTTCAAAAATTTTGTGCCACTCCCACTCGAAATTGCAGAGCCTCCCCCACCTCCTGCCCGACAAACGTTTGTTCTAAAATTAACAGCCCACTGTTTTAAGCTATCTGTATATGTTTAAAATAAACACCCTGTTTTTGGACCCAAATAAAACCCGGGAAAAAAGTTTTGGGGAAACCCCTTGGATATAAATTGCCTCCAAAAAAAGGGCCCGGGAAAAAGTTATTTTTGTATTGTCTTTACAAGCACTGGGTTTTTTAAAACTAAATGTAAAAGCACAAACAGGCAAATTTAAAAACCTTCGCTTTTGGAAAAAATCACAAAAAAAAAGGGAAAAAATTTCGGTTTTTGAAAAACGGTTTTATTTTTTTTCAGCACAGCAGCAAAAAAAAACGTTTAAAATTAACCCCGGGGAATGTAAATTGCGCAATAAAATTTGAAAAAACCACAAACAAGTAGCTTTTTTAGCGTTTTTACAAGGTTTGTATTTTCTACGCCACAAAACCCAAGAGTTTAAAAATTGTAAAAAACTTTTGCTTGTAAATTGGGTTCCCCAAAAAAAATATATATATTTGGCGTTGAAAAAAAACGGTTTATTTTTTTTTCACCCCAAAGCAGCAAAAAAACCCCCCCCCGTTTAAATTAACCCCGGATGAAAATTTGCCAATAAAATGACCAAACCAAAAACTAGTAGTTTTTGTAGAAATATTAAAAGGGCGAAATTTTCTACCCCAACAACAAAGATAAAATTGTAATTAACCTTTGCTTGTGAATTAGGCAAACCAAAAAAAATATATTATTTGGCTTTTGAAAAAGATTTTTAAAATTTTTTTGGCCCACACACCAGCAAAAACAACCAAATTTAAAACCCCTGGTGAAAATTTTGGGGAAATTTAGAAATTGAGCCCCCAAACCAAACTGGGAAATTTTGTAGCGTGTTACAATGGCGAAAATTTTCTACGCCAACAAAAAAGAAATAAAATTTGAAATTAAACCCTTTGGGTTTTGTAAATTTAGGCTCCCAAAAAAAAAAATAAATTTTTGGGCCGTTAAAAAAAGGGGTTTTTTTTTTGTCAGCACACCACAAAACAACGTTTAAAATTAACCCCTGGATGAAAATTTCGAAAATAGAATTGAGCCCCCAAAACTATAGCTTTGACGTTACAATGGCGTATTTTTTTAACGCCACCAAACAAGAAAAAAATTTTGTAATTAATTTTTGTTTGGGGAAATTAGGTTTCCCAAAAAAATTAATATAAAATTTTGGCGTTAAAAAAAAGCCCGGTTTTAAAATTTTTGCCCAGCACAGCACCCAAAAACCAACGTTTAAATTAACCCCGGGATGAAAAATTGCGAAATAAAATTTGACCCAAACCACAAACTATAGTTTTGAAAGCGTTTTAAAAAATGGCGTTTTTTTCCTACGCCACACAACAAGGAAAAAAATTTGAAATTTAACCCTTTTGCTTGTAAATTGGGCTACCAAAAAAAAAAATAAATTTGGCTTTAAAAAAAACGTTTATTTTTGTCAAAACACACAAAAACCGTTTAATTTAAAACCCCGGGAAAAAAAATTTGGGGCAAAAGAATTGACCCAAACCCAAAACTATACTTTGTAGCGTTTTACAAGGTTTTTTTTTTCAAACGCCACAAAACCCCGGAAAAAATTGTAAAAACCTTTCGGAATTGGAAAAACCCCCAAAAAAATTATAAATTTGGCGTTGAAAAAGACGGTTTTATTTTTGTCAGCACACCAAAAAAACCAACGTTTAAAATTTAACCCCCCGGAATGAAAATTCCCCAAATAAAAATTGAGCCACCACAAACAAGTAGTTTTTGTAGGGGGTTTTTACAATGGCGTATTTTCAACCCACACAACAAGAAAAAAAATTTTTTTTAAAACCTTTGCTTGTAAATTTAGGCTCCCCAAAAAAAATTAAAAATTTTTGGGTTGAAAAAACGGTTTTTTTTTGTCACACACCAAAAACAAAAAAAAATTTTTTTAAATTAACCCCTGGATGTTTTTTGGGGCAATAGAATTGACCCACCAAAAAACTGTAGTTTTGGTAGGGGTTTTTACAATGGGGGAAATTTTTCAACGCCACACAACAAGAGAAAAAAAAGAAATTTAAAACCTTTTTTTGTGAAAAGGCTACCAAAAAAAAAAAATAATTGGCGTTAAAAAGGGAAAGGGTTTAAATTTTTTGTCAGCACCCCCACAAAAAACGCTTAAAAAACCCCCTAGGGAAAATTGCCCCAAAAAATTTTGACCCAAACCACAAACAAAGTACTTTGTAGGGGTTTTAAAAAGGCTTTTTTTTCTACGCCACACAACAAAGATAAAATTGAAATTTAAAACCTTTGCTTGTAAAATTGGGCTCCCAAAAAAAAAATATATATTTGGGCCCGTTGAAAAAGAGGGGTTAAAATTTTTTCCCAGCACACCACCCAAAACAACGTTTAATTTAAAACCCCTGATGTAAATTGCGCAAAAAAAATTGAGCAGCCAAAAATGAAGTGGAAAATTTGTATTGAAAAAAAACGCGGTTTCTTAAATGAATAAAACCCGGAACTTGGCTTAAAATCCCATTTGGATTTTTGAATTATAACAGCTGCAGTGGCCCGCACACTGGTTTTTCAGATCCAATCCCCAAAAAATTTCAAAAAAAGAAAATTCAGAGAACAGTTTTCTGAGACAATTTGGAACCCCCCAAAACAAAAATCGCGGAAAAAAATCAGTTCTTCAGAAAGCGCTTCACCCGCACAGAAACCTTTCCCCTGTCAGTACATGAGGGGAAAGTTTGACCCCCAAACGGCCGCTGGGGTCTTAAAAGTGGGGGTGACGTCCAGAACCCCCCGGGCCCCCTGTTTTGGCTTAAACTTTTGCACTTTCCCATGCGGGCTTTTGCCCTTCTTCCCCCCCGAGTGTTTTTGCCCCCATGAACCCCCAAAGTGCTCGAAAGCCATTTTTTTCAAAAAAAAGCACACTTCGCCCCCCCGCAATCACCCCAAAGTTCATTTCTTACGACCAAATTTTTCCCTTTAAAAAATTCAAAACCCGAATTCCACTTCTTTAGAATCGATTCGCCCATCACAGTCCCTACCTTCCCCTGTTTTTTCATTGGTCAAAGCCCTCCGGCAAAAAACCCCAAAAAAACTTTTTCCAGATCGCTTTGAAGAAAAAACCCCACAGGGTTTCGAACCTTTAAGGGGAAAACTTTTCGTCCAAATTTTTTACTTCAATTATTTTTTCCCAAACCCAGGCTTAAAAGGGAGCGTTACAGAAATTTTTTTTTGGGTGTTTGGCCCTTTAAAAAGGGGGGTGATCCCAAAACCCTTTTGGGATTTTGGGAAAAATCATTTGGGTTTTCTATTCAGCAGGGCCGCCGCCCCGGGGTAAGGAAAACCCGTGTTTTGATTTTCCCCCCAAAGATGGGCTGACCAAACCTTTTGAAGACCCTCTTTAGACAAGGCTTCTGATGCCGAAAAAAAAGCAAGGTTAGCCCCTCCCATCCCCGGGGAAACCTTTAGGACTTAAAGACTTTTGGCCCGTGTCCCTTTTTAAAAGAAGAATAAGGGAGAATTTAGGGAAAAGCAAGGGGGTTGGGCAAATTTGCTCAAGTTTAGGCTTTCCCCGTAAAAAAATTTCCTTTTTACCTACCAAAAAAATCCCTCTTCCATCTCCTTTTACCCCTCCCTCTCGGGCTTTTTGGAGAAGAACCTATAAATGGTTTTGGGCTCAACATCTTCGGCCAAACCAAAGGGGAAAAAGACATTGGCTGGGAAATGCCCTGTGTCTTTTTTGTGGGAAAACCCGGCCATTAAAAATTTCGGGAAAGGATACACCCCCTCCTGTAATCCAGGGTTTTTTCAACCCGGTTTTGGGCGCTTTGGGGGTTCTCCAAAATTTTATCTCCGTTTTCTTACAACCTAATCGGGTCAAGAGGGTGACGAAAGGAAGGAAAGGCTTTTTAAAAATGCCTAAAGGGGCGCTTTAAATACCCTTCCCGCATTGGGTTCTCTCTCTTTTCTCTCTCTCTCTCTCTCCTCCCCTCAAATCCCCCTCTCTCTCTCCTCTTATATTTTATATTAAATAAATATTTTAATAAATATATATAATTAAGGATACTCCCCCCTACACATAAATGGTGTGGGTTTTCCCCTTTTTTCAAGTTAGGCCCCGTGACGGCCTTAAATTTTTGCATTGTAAAACCCCAAATTTAATTTTTTTGGGTGTGCTGGCCCCCTTTTCCCAATTTTTCAAATATAAAAAAAGAACTTTTGAATATTTTACAGTAATGGTTATATTTTAAAAATAATTAAAATAAAAAAAAATATATATTTTTATATATATATATATAAAAAACCCTAACGGGAATTGCAATTTCCGCACTTAAAAAAAAGGAGAGAGGCCTGTAAAAAACATCATGTGGAACTTTAACTATGAAGACAAATTGAGAAAACAAATTTCCACAAAAAACACCCTTTTTCGGAAACGGAAAGAATTTGCAAAATTTTGGTGGGGCAATAAATTTTTTTGGGCCCCCTACCAAAAAACAAAGGAAATTTTTTTTTTGGATCTAAAAAGAAACCCGTGCTTCTTCTTTAAGATGCTCCTCTTCCTCTACTCATTTCCTTATTAAAAGCCATCCCGTTTGAACTTGTTATCAGTTTCCCGCAAACCGTCTCACTCTGGGTCTTCCTTTTGGGCCCCTCACGTGGACCTCCCGGAAACCACCCACAAAATTTGGAAAAACACCTGGACCCCTCACTTCAAAACCCCCCTCTGCCCCCTAAACTGACATCTCAAACTTCCTCACCCCATAAACTGCCCCAAAAACCCGATTACCTTCTTTCCCCCAGCTCCACCCACCTGCTCCTCCTTTCACAAAAGGCAACCCCCCCCAGGAACTTTTCAAAAAACCCCCCCCCCCCCTTCCCCCGCACTCTCCTCTGACTCTCTTCAAACCCCTTTTTACCAAAATTTCCCCACTTGACAACCCCGAAAACCAACCGCTGCTTTCCAAAAAACAACACCATCACCCCCAAACCCCTTTACTCAGTGCTCCTCTCCAAACAAAACAACAGAAAACCCCAATATCAACAAGGGCAACCCCGCAAAACACCCCCACTTTAAAAAACGAGGGGAGCTTCCCAAAAATTTCTTTAAAGCCGCTGGAAAAAAAACCGCTCCACTGACCTTTCACCTCTTACAAACCCAAACGCACACACATTTAAGCTGGGACTCCCCTTTTCCCCCGCCAAACAGGGTTTAAAAAAACCCAAACTCTACCTCCTTGTCTCACAATCCCAGACATTATTCAACAACCCTTTCCCCTCTCTCCTTCCCCCCCACACCTCCCCCCCCATCTCCCCCTATCAGCGACCCATTTTGCAACTCAATTTTTTAAAAAAATCAACCTCATCAAAAAAAGTTTTACCCCCCATTCCCCCCTACCCCCCCTTAAACCCCCAAACCCTCGCCATCACTCCCCCTCCACCCTGACACAGTCCCCCTGAACACTTCCCTAACCTGCTTTTTCCCCTGTTTTCATGAAAACCCCTCCTCCTATGTCCCCAAAACCAACCTCAAAACCTTTAACCTTTACCCACTGCCCATCCACCTCATCCCAGACCTCAAACAAATGTTAAATTTTTTCCCCCCACCCCCCTTTTTTAAACTATTTATTTAAACCCCTGCATCTTCCCTTCCTCCTTAAAAAACGCACCATTTACACCTATCCTTAAGAAACCATCTCTCGACCCCCTCCTCACGGGCCAACCTTTTCGGGGCCCCCCCTCACTGCCCCCTTTTTTCATCCAAACCCCTCGAAACAGCACTCTTCTTCCCGCTGTCCCCCCCACCTTCTCCCCAACTCTCCCCCCTTGACCCACTCCAAACAGGGTTCCGACCCAACCACCCACTGAAAATGCCCTAAACCCCAAGGGCACCAAAAACCTAGTAACTGCTAAAAGCCCCACCCACTAAATCCCTCCCTTTTCCTCCTAACCTGTCCCCCTTTGACACTGTCGACCCCTCCATCCTGCTACAAAAACCCTCCTCCCCCCGGGATCACGGACCTACCCTCTCCTGGGTCTCTTCATACCTCTCCTGAACGGAAAAATTCAGTTCTCTCACTCCTTTCACCCCCCTCCTCCTCCCCCCCCGTGTCCCTGTTTTGGGGTCCCTCCCGGGGGCCCTTTCCGGCCCACTCCCCCCCCTCTATCTAAAAACCCCTTGTCTGGGGCAGGCCCCCATAGCTTCCCCATGGCTTTTAAATACCACGTAACCCCCGGGCACACCCAGCCTTTAAAATCTCCGGTCCCCGCATTAACTCCCTTTTCTCCCGGGTCCCAAAAAAAAGCCTATCACCATTTCCCCCCTTCTTCCCTCCCGTCGCTTAAAAAATAAATGTAATAAAACAGAATTCAACAACTTTTTCCCCCGTCCCCTCTCTACCCCCTCCCCACCTGATCTCTCTATCAAATGTTAAAGGCCCCACCCTCCCCACCAAACCCCCCAAGTCCCTGCCTTGGAAAACCTTTTTACTCCTCTTAAACCTTCAAACCACACATCAAAGCCCCCACCTCCCGGGCCCCCGGGCCCCCTCCCCCTGAAAAAATTTCACCCTAAACCCCCCCCATTCCTCAACTCTGAACTACTAAAAAAGCTAGTCCACGCCCCCCCGTCCCTCTCCCCCCCCTTGACAAATTGGGAACATCCCTTTTTCTGTGGCCTCCCATTACATCCCCGCCCCCCTCCATCCACCCTTTAACCCCTGCGCCCCCCTGAATTTACCTCTCTCCTCGCTACTCCTCTGCCTCTCCCCTCCCGTCAAACCCTTTTACTGCGCCCAATTTGGGCCCCAAAGAATTCAGTTTTAAAATTTCTAACCCTGACCCTACAAGGCCTCCCAAAAACCCCTCCCCCCCATACATCTCTGCCCTAAATTTTCCCAATTTCCTCCCCTCACGCAAACTCCGCTCCCACCAAAGGGCCCCTTTTCCTCTCTCCCCTCTCTTTAGCTCCTCACAAAAAACCCTCTCCCAAAACTTTTTCCCCCCGGCCCTTTACCCACACTCTGGACCTTTCCCTTTAACCCCAAAACTCAGACTCTCCCCAACTTTTTACCAGTTTTTAAAAGCAACCTGAAAACCCCTCTCTTTAGAAAAAGCCTACAATCCACCCAAACCCCCCACCAAACCCCTCATCGGCCCGCAAGCATTCGGCCCCCCACCTTCTGTCTCTCCCCTTTTTCTTTTTAATTGTAAGCCCTCCCGGGCAGGGTCCCCTTTTCCCCTCCCGGGGTTTTTATTACTAGCCATTTTTTTTCACCATTTTTATTTGTTCCAATTTTTTTGGGTTTAAAATGTTTTTAATTTTCCCCCTTTAAAAGTACATCACCCCGGAATTTTAAAGGCCCCTTTTTAAAAAAAAAAATAAAAATAATAATCATTTTAAAAGAAACCTGTCCCCCAACCCAAAAAATTACACCCAAACCCACTAAGGGAAGACCAAGGAGCACCAGGAACCCAAAAAAAAGCCCTGCCCCCCAGGGGGCAGGGAAACTAAATTTCCCCCTTCATGAAAATGTTTTTGGGGCTAAAGCCACTCTTTTTTCCCATAGTAAGCTATGGGGAAAAAAAATGAGTTTTTTTGACCTTAACAGGTTTTATACATTTGGGGGGACCCCCAAAACTCAATGGTAAAACAGCTTTGTGGGGAAAAGAAATCAACTGTGGGAGCAATAAAAAGAAAATGGAAGACATACAAGACCCCTGAAAATTTTCCCCCGATTTTGGGGGTCCAGCCAAAATCCCACACTGTTGGTTTAAAAAAAACACAAGAACGGTTTACCAAAAAACCCAAAAAACCAAAAGGGGGGGCCCCAGTGAATGACCTGCAAAAGAGCTGGGACCACATAACAAAAACAAACCCTCATAACACACAAAACCCACCAGGGACTTTAGATCCTGCAGTGGGGCAATGTTTTCCCCCCTGCTTTTTGCCAGTACATTCCGGAAACCCCCCCCGAATTTTTCAGAGACATTTGGGTGATCCCCGAAACATTGGGGGAATGCAAATGGCGAGGGAAAACCCAAAATAGAACTGTTTGGTAGAAACACAAACTTTGGTTTTTGGGGGGAAAAGAATCGAGTTGCTTCCCAAAAAATACCATACCTACTTGAAACAAAGGGGGGTGGGAAAAATCATGCTTTGGGGCTGCTTCCCTGCAAAAGGGGGGCCCGGAAACTGATTCGTACAAAAGAAACATGAAAAAATAAAAGGGGGGCCCTGTATCATGAATTTTTAGTGTAAACCTCCTTTCCCTCAGCAAGGGGGATTGAAGATAAACGTGGCTAATCTTTCGGGATGAAAATGATCACCAACACCCCCCCCCAGGGGGGTGGGAAAAGGTGGGTTTGTAAGAAGCATTTCAAGGTCTTGGTGGGGCCCACCCATCTCCAGATTTTCCCAAACCCCATTTGAAAAAAACCCTTTTGGGGGAGTTTGAAAGTTTTGTGTTTCCCCCCGACAGCCCCAAAAAATCCGCTCCAGAAGAGATCTGCATAGAGGAATGGGCCCCAAAATAAAAACAACAGTGTGTGGGCCAAACCCTTGGGGAAGACTTTCAGAAAACTTTTAAACCCTGTCAATTTCCAAAAAAGGGTATAAAAAAAGTTTTTGGGGATGAAAATTTTGTTATTGACCAAATACTTATTTTCCACCATAATTTGCAAATAAATTTCTTTCCAAATCAGAATTCTCATTATATACTATGTATAAAGTATATTTTATTTAATATATATTATAATATATATTTATATATATATATATATATATATATATATATACAGTATATACATTGTAATACAATATATATATATATACATACAGTACATATATGTTTGCATTTTTTCTTACAGTTGTTACATATTTTTCATGTTTTTAATCTGTTCAATGTAGAAGAAATCTGTTATTGCTGGAAACCTTTAACAACATTCTATATTTAGCATATAAGTGCTTATTGAAGATATTCTCCTGCATTCCTCGTAAAATAACAATACCGTGTGCCTTTCTTAGAACTTTGCATTATGCTGTTCATCTGTTTTTCCTTGTCGAAATAAATGAATAAACTGAAAACTGGGTGAGACTGTTCTTCTAATCAATGGTCTCACTTTAAAATGGTTTTGCAAGAGGGTTCGCTCTTATAGAGCAGCTATCCTTTCTGCTTCATAAAGGAAGATCCTAAGTGTGTGACCCACCTCAATGAAGTCCATATAAGCACAGTGGTTGTTTTCATGAAACAATTGCTTTTAAGGCATTTTTCCGAAACATAGCTTATCACCTATTCATAGGAGGATCTGTCCACTAAGACCTCTTGAGAATGGGGGTCTCAAGACCCCTGTTTGAATGAAGCAGCAGTTAAGTATGCACATTAACATTTCATTAAACCTGTGGAACTGACAAAGATAGCTAAGTACTGTACTCTGATAACTTTAGTACTGTAGACTTTAAATTGGAATCCACTCATATAGGGAAAAATGCAGAAACAAAATGAAAAAGCAGATCAAAATTAAAGTCAGAGGGAGCATTAAACAATAATAGAGCAAAACTGCCAAACAAAAGAGAGGACACACTTGCAGTCGCAATAGATGAATCACGTATGTGCCGCGATAGACTGGAAGTTATTACACTTCCAACATGACTACAACTAGACATGAAGCCAAAAAGAAGAACTGCACAGATTTGTGCAGGCACATAACGCCAATCGCATATGCTCCATGATGAACTGGAAGTTAGATGCGCATGTACAGCATGTAATGACAAGCTTTGTGCTGTACTGCAATTCAATGAAATACTGAAGACAGATGCATGAGGGATGCCCGCACCATTCCCAGTACATGATAATGATTAGCTGGATCGGGCATAGCAGTGAAAGGTAGTCATTACTGTTGGCCCATTAGCAGCCTTCTACAGAAAATTGAGACCTAACATAATTATATATAAATAACTTTTACGGATATGGTAGTGGATCCTCTGAACCACCACAAGTGATGGTGTAAGCCACGCAGGCGGCCAAAGTCGGGGGGTTGGCATGTTTCCTGGTTAGGGCCACAATTGGGGCAACCAAAGTTGAGAAATGAGGGATGAACTGCCTGTAATAGTTCGCAAACCCCAAAAAGCGTTGGATGGCCCGAAGACCGACAGGTCGGGGCCACTGCAGGACGGCAGAGAGCTTGGCAGGGTCCTTCTGTAGCCCCTTGTCGGAGATAATGTCGCCGAGGAACGGGAGGCTGGTCTGGTGGAAAATGCATTTTTCAAGCTTGGCGTAGAGATGATTGTTGCGCAGACGCCTCAGTACCTGACGTACGTGGGACTGGTGGGACTCCGGATCGGGTGAAAAATCAGAATGTCGTCCAGGTAAACCACTACGTAGGAATATAGGAGCTCTCTGAAAATATAATTAACGAACTCCTGGAAAACCGCGGGGGCGTTGCACAAGCCGAAGGACATCACCAGATATTCGAAGTGCCGATCCCGAGTGTTAAAGGCCGTCTTTCACTCGTCCCCCTCTCTGATCCGAATGAGGTTGTAGGCACCCCGCAAATCCAACTTGGAAAAGATTCTGGCCCCTCGGAGTCGATCGAAAAGTTCGGTAATTAACAGTAACGGATACTGGTTTTTAATGGTGATTTTGTTCAGTCCGCGGTAGTCGATGCACGGGCGCAGTGACCCGTCCTTCTTCTCCACGAAGAAAAACCCAGCGCCTGCAGGAGAGGTGGACTTGCGAATGAAGCCTTTACGAAGATTTTCTTGGATGTAGGTTGACATAGCCTGGGTCTCGGGTACCGATAGCGGGTAGACTCTACCCCGGGGAGGACTATTCCGGGCAGTAGATCAATGGGACAATCATAGGCACGGTGAAGCGGGAGTGTCTCCGCTTGCTTCTCCGAGAAAACATCCTGAAAGTCCTGGTACTGTGTCTGCAGACCCGGAAGAGCTTTGGGAGATAGCTGTGGAGGAGTGGGGCGCACCGGGCGAGGTGCCACTAAGCAGCGAGACTGGCAGTCGTGACCCCAACGCAGAACTTCGCCTGTCTTCCAGTCAAGCATCGGGGCATGACGTTGCAGCCACAGAAGCCCCAGAAGAATAGCTGAGGAAGAACGGGGTAGCACGAAGAATGCGATCCTCTCTCTATGTAGAGCTCCCACTTGCAGAGACACCGGTTCCATGCGGAAGAGGATACGATCACTCAGTAGTTCGCCGCTGACAGATGAGATGACCAGGGATTGGTCTAAACGAACCACCGGGAGGCGATACTTCGTCACCAGTGTAGCATCAATAAAATTCCCGTCCAATCCTGAGTCCAGGAATGCGGCCACTTGGATCGTAGTTCCGGAATGGGTCGTTTTCCGCATCGGCAAGGTGAGACGGGGAGAGGTATTGCTCACACCTAGGGACGCCTCTCCCTCGAAGCCTAGGTGCGTGTGTTTCCCGGACCGTGAGGACAGAGCGAACAACCCCTGAGGAGGTGTTCTGGGCTGCCACAGTAGAGACATAGGTTCCCTTCACGTCGTCGATTAAGTTCCTGCGGAGTCAGGTGGGCTCTGTCCACTTGCATGGCCTCTTCCATGGTTGGCTGGGAAGAAGGCAGTGGAGGCCGAAGAAACACCAGCGCAAGACGAGATAGATGACGTGTTTGGGTTGGTTCACGCTCTTGACGGAGCTCCTCATGTCTCTCCGAGAAACAGATATCAATCCGGGTCGCCAGATGGATGAGCTCACTCAATGAAGACGGAGAGTCCCGGGTGGAAAGGGCATCCTTAATCTGGCTGGAGAGGCCCTTCTTGGACGTGGCGCATAACGCTGCATCGTTCCATGCCAACTCGGAAGCTAGAGTGCGGAATTGCACGGTGTAGTCTCCTACGGAGGAGTTCCCTTGCTGGAGGTTCAGCAACGCAGTTTCCGCTGAGGACGCGTGGGCGGGTTCCTCGAACACGCTTCGGAACTCCTGAAGAAAAGTACCCAGGTCAGCCGTGACGGGGTCATCTCGGTCCCAAAGCGGGGTCGCCCAGGCTAGAGCTTTCCCAGAAAGCAGACTGACCACGAAGGCCA
Source organism: Phyllomedusa bahiana (assembly GCA_025379985.1). Lineage (NCBI taxonomy): Eukaryota > Metazoa > Chordata > Amphibia > Anura > Hylidae > Phyllomedusa > Phyllomedusa bahiana. The sequence continues at coordinate 7,092 of JAODAL010037980.1, read as the reverse complement.
CCTTAGACCTTTCTGACGGGAACTGTCCGGCCATGAGTGCCACGGAGAGAGCATTGGGTGATGAATCCCCTGCAGGCCTTAGGATCCCCATCAAATTTCGTCGGCATAGACAACCGGAGCTTGGGGCCGGTGGACATTACTGGAGCTGCTGCGACGGGAGCTGCCCCGGCAGCTGACTGCTGTTGCTGAGTGGCGAGAAGCTGCTGCATCATAGATGATAGCTGATTAAGCTGTTGTGCTTGCTGAGTGATCTGCTTGGATTTCTGGGCCACGATGGTGGTGATATCAGAGACGCACGGAAGAGGCACCTTAGCGGGATCCATGGCCGAATCGAACTGTAACAGATATGATAGTGGATCCTCTGAACAACCACAAGCGATGGTGTAAGCCATGCCAGGGAGCGGAGTCTAAGTAGGTCCGGTTTTCACCAGAGCCCGCCACAAAGCAGGATGGACTTGCTGCGGCGGATTGCTACCAGGTCGCTACCCTTGATGTGACTTGCTTGCGGTGTCTGCCGAGGTGTTGCGCGGTACAGAATCGTGAAGCAGGCTCATAGTCGGGGACAGGCAGAAGGTCAGTGCAGGCGGCAGTGGTTCATAGTCGGGGACAGGCAGAAAGTCAGGAGAGGCGACAATGGTGCGTGGTCAAGGGACGGAGGCAGAAGGTACGGTAATCAGAACAAGACACTCAGGAATGCTTCCTCTCTAGGCACAGGGTACTATCGATTCGGCAAGGTGCTAAGGAAGGGGCAGAGCTTAATTAGGTTCAGTGCCAGGTGAGACCAATCACCTGCGTGCTGTCCCTTTAAATTTTCCTGTAGTGCCGCGCGCGCACCCGGCCGGCAGCAGGAGTGCGCGCCGGGATGGAAACAGGAGCGTGGCGAGGTAAGTGAGACACAGAGCCGCCGGGGTGTCCGCAGCCCGAGTGCCGGGCTGCGGCACTGGCCACAGCAGGAGACGCTGCGGCGTTGCGGATGTGCCTGCGACCCGACACGGGGGTCGCAGGGACACCCATAACAATAACCATGGCTAAAACTAATAACAGGTGCTGGGTATACAGTTCCTCAAATTTGTTGTAATGGTATTTGTCACCTCAAACAGTTATGATAATGAGGGGGAAAATATTAGGACACTGCAAGCGACCTAAAGAACCCAAATATCTAGGCAAAATTTATTTGAAACAAAACTTATTATTAAAGTTTATCTGTATACTGGACAGACCCAAAATTGAATAAAGGGAGTAAAGGAGAACACATCATTTAAGCCATGTGGACTTAATATGTCCCACATACAACATCAAGTGTAAGAACAAGACCTCACCAAATCCTGAATGAATAGTCCTACTAGAGATGGGCGAATTGATTCTAACGAAGTGGAATTCGTTTAGAATTTCAGGAAAACTTCGGTTCTGAACGAAGTCGAACTTTGGGGTACTTCGGATGAACGAAGTGTGCTTTTGATTGACAAAATGGCTGCGAGCACTTGGCGCTACATGGGGCAAAGCACTCTGGGAGGAAGAAGGGCATAGCCTGCATGACATGTGCAGAGATTAAGCCAATCAGAGACCGGCGGGCTTCTGTGACGTCACCGCACTATATAAGTTCGGGCGTGACGCCGGGAGCTCACACTCCTCTCTCTGTACTGATCAGGAAAGGTGATGCCGCGGCTGATTGTGATAGCTCTCACTGAAGAACTCATTTTTATACAGCGATTTTTATGGGGTGTCTCAGCTTGTCTCAGAGACTGTTCTCTTAATGTTCTATTTCTGATTTTTTGGGATATTGGATCTGAAATCCAGTGTGCGTCACTGCAGCTGCATATACATTCAATATCCAAGTGGGATCTAAGCCAGGTCCTGTTGTATTCATTTAAAGAAACAGCTTTTTTACAATCAAATACCATTTCTTTTTTTGGTGCTCAATTTATTGCGCAATTTACACCCGGGGGTTTAATTAAGCGTTATTTTGTGGGGTGCTGACCAAGAAAAACCGTCTTTTTCAATCCCAAATATAACTTTTTTTTGTGCAAAATTCACAAGCGAAGGTTAATTAAAATTTTTATTCTTGTTGGTGGGTAAAAAAACAGCAATTGTAACACGCTACAAAGCAAGTTTGGGGGTGGCCAATTGTTTGGCGAAATTTTACACCCAGGGGGTTATTAAGCGTTGTTTTGTGGTGTGCTGCCCCCAAAAAACCGTCATTTTCAAGGCAAAATATATACATTTTTTTTGTGCATAATTGAAAGCAAAGGGTTTAAATTTACAATTTTATCTCTTGTTGTGTGGCGTGCAAACACGCAATTAAAACACGTACAAAGTACTAGTTTGTGGTGGCCCAATTGTTTGGCGCAATTTTAAAACCCAGGGGTAATTAAGCGTTTTTTGCTGGTGGCTGACCCAAAAAAACCGTCATTTTCAACGCCAAAATTATACTTTTTTTCCTGTAGATAATTCCAGGCGAAGGTTTAAATTTTACAATTTTATCTCTTGTTCTGGGGCGTAGAAAACCGCTTTTGTAAACACGCTACAAAAAGTACTGTTTGTGGTGGGGCCCAATTGTTTGGCGCAATTTTAAAACCCATGGGTTGTTAAAAGGGTTTTTTTGTGGTTGGGACCCCAAAAAAGCATTTTAAAGGGGAAAAATTATATAATTTTTCCTGTAGCAAAATTCAAAAGCAAAGGTTAATTCAATTTTATCTCTGTTGTGTGGCGTGAAAACATGCAATTGTAACACGCTCAAGTCTAGTTTGTGGTGGCCCAATTGTTTGGCGCAATTTACCCCAGGGTTAATTAAGCGTTTTTTTTGGGTGTGCTGCCCCGGGAAAAACCGTATTTTCAACACCAAAATTATAATTTTTCCTGTAGCAAAATTCAAAAGCAAAGGTTTAATTTAAAAATTTTATCTTTGTTGGGTGGCGTAGAAAAAACCGAAAATTGTAACACGCTACAAAGCTACTAGTTTGTTTGGGGGCCCCAATTGTTTGGGCAATTTAAATCCGTGGGTTGTTAAGTGTGTTTGTGGTGTGCTGACCCCAAGAAACCGTCATTTTCAAACGGCAAAATTTTTAAATTTTTCCTGTAGATAATTACAAGCGAAGGTTAATTAAAATTTTTTATCTTTGTTTTGTGGCTTTTGAAAACATGCAATTGTAACACGCAAAAGTCAAGTTTGTGGGGGGCCCAATTTTTTGGGCGAAATTTTACATCCAGGGTTAATTAAGGTTGGTTTTGTGGTGTGCGCCCCCAAGAAACGTTTTTAAACGCCAAAATATTACTTTTTCCTGTAGAAATAATTCACGGCGAAGGTTAATTAAATTTTATCTCTGTTTGTGGGAGAAAAAGAAAATTGTAACACCTACAAAGTAAATAGTTTGTGGGGGCCCCAATTTTTTGGCGCAATTTAAACCCAGGGGGGGTTTTGTTTAAAAGGTTTTGTTTTTGCTGGTGTGGCCCAAGAAACGTCATTTTGGGGAAAAAATATATAATTTTTCCTGTGAAATTTCACAAGCAAAGGTTAATTACAATTTTATCTCTTTTGTGTGGGTAGAAAACATGCAATTGTAACACGCTCAAAGCTAAAGTTTGTGGGTGGCCCAATTGTTTGGCCCCAATTTACTCCAGGGTTAAATTAAGCGTTTTTTTTTGGTGTGTTTTGCCCCCAAAAAAACCATCTTTTTTAAAAACCAAAATAATATACATTTTTCCCTTTTGGCAAAATTCACAAGCGGGGTTTAAATTACAATTTTTTTCTCTTGTTGTGTGGCGTAGAAAAACACGCAATTGTAACACGTTACAAAGCTACTGTTTGTGGTTGGCCAATTGTTTGGCCCCAATTTACATCCCGGGTTAATTAAGCGTTGTTTTGGGGTGTGCTGACCCCAAGAAAAACCCTTTTTTTCAAGCCAAAAATATTACTTTTTTCCTGTAGATAATTTCACAGCGGAAGGTTAATTTTCAATTTTATTCTTCTTTGTGGCGTAGAAAAAAACCAAATTGTAAAACGTAAAAGCTATAGTTTGTGGTGGCCCAATTTTTTTGGCGAAATTTTACATCCAGGGTGAATTAGCGTTGTTTGCAGTTGTATCAGTAAAAGAAACTTTTTTTTTTCCCACCGACCAGAAAAAATTTGTTGCATCTTTTAATTAGAAGGTTTAAATTAAGCCTGTTGTGCTTTTATTTTTCAGAAAAACACAGATTTTTTAAAGGCCCTACAAGTAAATTTTTTCCTGCCCTTTTTGGGAGCGAAAATTTATTTCCAAGGGTTACCCAAGTTCTTAGTGGGTTCATTTGGCGTCAAATACAGGGGGGTGTTTTTTCTTTTATACAGTATCTTTAATCCGTGGTCTGTACATTTTAGAACAAACAGTATGCCCGAAGAGAGGGGGGCAGACCTTTCCCCTGCGAGGGCAGGGGCCAAACATTCTGTAGAGGTCGCGGGCAAAGCAAGGGGACGTCGCAGCAGGGGGGTCACTCGGTGAGGCCCAAAAACTGCCGCTGTCATTAGCGGCCGTGTGTTGCCCAGCAACCAAGGGTTCTTGATTGGTTGATAGGTTTCTCCATTTCCCTCCGATGACATTGACAACCCCACCCAAAGTTTTCCCGGGGGTCGTCAGAACAACCCCTTGTTGGAAGGCCCGGGAGGGGTAAAGGGCCCCCCCCTGTCCTAACCCGCCTCTGCCCCATCCGGTTCCCTCACCCAGAGATCTAATGTGGTTGGGTCCCACGTCACTATATGCGAGGATGAAAAAATTTGAGGAGGGCATTCAGAGCTATTGGCAGCGAAGAAAGGGGGCCAATATCCCCTGTTTTGCATTTGGCCCAAAAGTATAGATGTGGGGTTTTAAAATGGGAGGTCAGTTGTGGGGGGGTCAGCCTTGCATCCCAAGACCGGTGATGGGACAGCAGTGACGATAAAACAAAATTAGATGTTGTAGCCAAAACCGAACTTTGGGGCCGGGGTTTTAAGGCAAGGGCTTTCTTTATCGTCAGGAGAAGGAGGGGTCAGCTTGCGGTTTCAGGCAGGGCGCAGCCAGCAAGTGGGTCTGGGGCCGTGATTTTCGCGGGGATAGCGAGTGTGGGGTCGGGACAAGGGGCCACGGGGTAAAAAACCGTTTCGCAGGCCCAAGAAAAGTAGCGGCACAGGGGCTCGCAAAGGCAGCGGCTTGGGCAGTAGCCCCACTCATGCGGGCGTTGGCGGTAAAATCGATACTCCCCCGGTGTGGCAGTTCTTTGCTAAGACCCGGGGAGTGATATGGGTATATGTAGAATCTGAAAACCGAAAGGGGGAAGCGGGCCAGGGGTAAGTTTGGGGCACCAGCCCTGCGTCAACACAGGCCCCGCGTCACCATCCCGGCGGCCCTGGGAGAAAAACGTGGTCAGATGTGGTGGTCCATCCTGCCCCCGCAGCAACAGCCAGAAAGGCAGCGCCCGGGGCCGCATCCCAATTGCACCCAGTCAAGGCTCCACCCCCTGCAGAGGGAGTTTTTCTCTTTGAATACTCCGGTCCAGATGCTCTGCCCCTCGCTATCATGGCGCCGCAGTGTTCGCGAGGCGATTGCAAAGAGACAAACAGTTGTGTCTAACATCCTAAGGTGCAGCGCTGCCCATGCCCCCTGTCCAAGTTGTTGGTACTGCGTCACCCCCCCTTTCCAAAGGGTGGACTCTGCCCATTCAGGAATAATGGCTTGTGCCGAGCCGAATGGAGATTTCCCAAAGCCGTAATTTTTTTTTCCCAAAAAGGGCCCCGGGGGGGTACCAGCACTTAAAAATTATGTAAAACAGATTGGGCCAGTCCCCTTTAAACTTTCGGTTTGTTTCAAGGTTTACCTCTCGGGAGTTGGAGGTAAAAACGGTCAGGGGCCGTTGTCCTTTACGGCCCACTGGGTGAATGTGCTTCGGCCCAGGCACCCAACAACTTGGACAGGGGTCGGCTTTTTTCCTCCCCGTTTTAAACTGCTCAACTGCGCCAAATGTCGCTCCCCTTTCCTCCACCACCCCCACCATTCCTTTTATAAAAATGCTCCATCATACCTAATGTGTAGGGCAAAGCGGTGTCACGCAGTTCTCCCTGGCTTGCCTCGGCGAACGAATTCAAAAGGGGAGGAAATGCTCCGCGTCATGCAGCAAGAAATCGATTTGTGTGGGGTTTTTTCCGCGGCAACTGCAAATCGGAACCATGGTGGCGGCAATGGGAGGAACATGGTGTCCGCGTGCACCCAGGAGGGTGTTTCCCCTGCGCCCCGCTGGCGCCGTGTTCAATCTGGTTGTGAAAAGGTTCCTGAAGTCTTTCCAGATCTTTAGAAAAATTTGAAAAAGGCCAGGAAATGTGATGACTTTTTTCCATTCGACAAAGCCAGGAACACCTCCTGAGTTAGCGGCGAACGGCCCCCCCCAACACACTTGTATGCGATGTTTCCACCCCTTAGAATTCCAGCCTGCACATGTTGGACCGCTGTATGAACAGAGAAAGGCCATTAACATTTTTTGATGTTCCCGGGAGACAGAAGTAAATCCCCCCGTGTAAATTTTATTCGCAGTGGCAGCTAGCGTGCACCTGCCGTTTGTTGAGGCCATTCGAGGGGGGGCCGACGTTTTTTTGTCAGTCGCCAGGATACGGTATAAAAAAAAGTCATTCCACTGTTAAATTCCCGGAAAGATGCTGAAAATCTGTCTGGGCAGGGGACTGGAGAGTGGCGACTAATCTTGTGGCCCATGAGTCCCCGGGGGGGATGAGATGGAGGGGGGGGAGGAGGAGGAATTGGGCAGAAGCATTGTTGGTGAAATGAGGGATTTTTACCCAGGTGACAAGAGAGGAGGGGCAGGAGCAGCTGGAGGGAAGTGGATGGAGATTTTAAGGAAGGGGCCGAGGGGTGCCCCCCAAGCACCCGTGGCAGTATACGTGGAAATGGGGCAGGGAGCCCCCCGGGGGGGTTACTTGTCAGATGGCCCCCAGCATGTTATTTGCCTGGCTTGTGAAAGCCCGAATTGTCAGCATCCGGCAGAGGGATGGGGTTCTGGCTCTCCCCCCTATGGGACCCTCGTACGGTTCAAAAAGGGAGCCTTTTTTCCCAGGTATTGAGAGGGGGGACAAAATCA
>JAODAL010037979.1:0-39752 GCA_025379985.1 Phyllomedusa bahiana | reverse complement strand
GACAATTAATTACTTTAACGAGGAAGCCTGTTTTCTTGTACCACCATTGGTGTAATATATTTTGCAACCTGTCCTTGCGGTTTAATATATGTTGGCATGACTTCTAAGGAATTTCGAACAAGAATCCATGGACAAATACTTGGTATCACTGCATCTGAAAAATAGATTGACATCACGACATCCAATTCCCCACCACTTTAAAGAATATCATATTTGTGATGCAAGGGCAATGGTTTTGAGGAATTGATAGGGTGTTATTCAACTCTCGGGGAGGTGATTGGTCATTTAGGCACAATGAAAGATAAGATGGATTTTCACCCTGCACAGTGTGTCATCACCATAACATCATTTGAATTGCTGTCATCTTGAATTCTATAATGCCATCAACACTGATCTACATCTTATTTATATGATTTTGGAATATTAGAAAAAATACATAGATTTTGCATGATGTGCTATTTATTTTTGTGTAGCACATTTTAATGTACTACGTAGTATGCAATACTTTGTTATATGTCATGCAATCTTATATGACGTTATTTATTTATTTATCATTAATTATTTTTGTAGCTCATTATAATATACTTTATATTACTTTTAGCACATTATTATGGTTATGTAATCTTTAAAGATGTTGTTTTTCATTAACATATTTTCACTTTTTTACACAATATATTCTGCCAGCTGTAAGGACCGCAGGTAGTTGATCCACTGAGCAACCGCAAGTGATGGTGTAAGCCGAACCAGGGAGCGGAGCCTAAGGTCAGGGCAAGCGGCAAGAATCATGGTGAAGGGACAGAGGCAAGGAAGTCTGGTACGATAAAAGCAGGAACATACAGGGATTGTTTTTTCTAGAACCTGAAGGTCACTAAGGATCCGGCAAGGAAGTCTAGGGAATGCTGGGTAATATAGTCTCAGTGGCCGGCAATACCCAACTACCGATGCGCTGGCTCCTTAAATGGCTCCTTAAATGTACCCTAGGGACTGAGGACGCGCGCCGGCTGGCAGAGACAGTGCAGGGAGCAAGGAGAGTTGAGTACATGGAGCTGGGGCAACAGGGGCCGTGGTATGAAGTGTGACATTTTTGAAAATCGATCTGTGACATTGATTTTGAAAAACAAGAAAACCCATGCCATATCTCAGAGTCCCTATAGACTAACTCTAGAAATAGAGTCAAAAGAACAAGGAAAATGTTTCCAACCTCATCACTAAAACTGACATGAAAGATTCAGAAGACCCAAAGTGACTCGGAGATGTTTAACACTGTACTGTTAGGTGTAGTGGAATCAAGAAACTGATGTGCTGTCTTGTTAAAGGGAATTTGTCATAAAAAAAAAAATTTATTGATGAAATATTGTGTGTTCATTTTTGTCTAAATTTTTATTAAAATTTTTATTCCCCCCCCCCCCCCCCCCCCCCCCTTTCATTCAATTTGTGGTAAATTTGTGGTAGAATCTCCATTTTGTTGGTGACTGAGGACACCATACAGAGCTGCTGTGTATCCATAGCTGAAAAAGGAATAACCAGAGTGAAATTGTAATTACATTTAGGGTATGTTTCACACGCATTCTTTGACTCTGTGTTACATACGCTTTTGGATATGTGTTTGCGTCCGTCTGTCAGTCCCCAAACAGACCGAAACATGTATCAAATAAATAGCAGTGTGATTTTACATTGCAGTTTATTAGAAACGCGCATCGGCGTTCAGACGAGTGATCTCTGATGTGTATCTCACTGCGTGTTTCGGATCCGTTCCATGAAGTGACATATCAATTCTTGGTCCAAAAGACGTAGCAGGGCCCTATGGAAAACAATAGGGTGCGATCCTGCTGCATCCCACACGGATCCAAACACTCAGCTGCGTTTTGCATACAAAAGAAGCTGCATTTTTGGATGCACTTTTCGGACTCAACATGGATCCAAAGACGCCGTGTGCACATACCCTTAGTCTATTTCACTATGGATATGCGGAAGGAACGCCACAGTATATGTCTGCATCCCTGCTCACAGGTATCCACAGGTGGCCAACGTCCGTAGACCCTAAGAACTAATATTCGTTTAGTTCACATGTGAACATTAGGCTCCGTCTACCCTGCAGTGGAGAAAAAAAACACCTGAAAACCAAATCCTAAAACCCTTCATAAAACTGAGTTTTTTGTCCCCTGACGGCCAAAAGCTGTTGAAAAAAACTGCACTTTTATGGCGCATATTTTGCTTGTCTTCAAGTCTGGTTTTTAATGTCTGCATAAATCAAGCCATTGGGTGTGACTCCACCCTACAAAAGGGGATGTACAGCACCTTCTTGCATTATGGATCCGTGTTTGTTCAGAAAATCGGATCCAAAAACACTGCAACAATCAGATCTAAAACAGATCCAACATGTATCCAACATGCAGCTACTTTGTTTGGATGTGTGTTGGATGCAGCGGGATCACTCCATATAGTTTTAAATAGGGCTCCTACTGCGTCTTTCGGATCAAGAATCGATGTCAATTCGTGGAACGGATCCAAAAGATGGATCCAAAAGAAGCAATGAGACACGCATCAGAGATCACTCGTCTGAACACTGATACTTATATCATATTAAGAGCAATGTAAATCACACTGCTATTTGTTATATACGTGTTTGAGTCCGACAGAATCTGATTTTAGCGTCAAAATCCACAAAGAAACTGAGTATAGCGTCAAAATCCGCAAAGAAACGGAGTTTAGCGTCAAAATCCGTAGCAAACGGAGTTTAGCGTCAAAATCCGTAGCAAACGGAGTTTAGCGTCAAAATCCACAAAGAAACGAAGTATAGCATAAAAATCTGCAAAGAAACGGAGTTTAGCGTCAAAATCCGCAAAGAAACGGAGTTTAACGTCAAAATCCGCAAAGAAATGGAGTTTAGCGTCAAAATCCATAGCAAACGGAGTTTAGCTTCAAAATCCGCAAAGAAACGGATTAAAGCGTCAAAATCCGCCAAGAACCGGATTTTAGCGTCAAAATCCGCAAAGAAATTAATTTTAGCATCAAAATCTGCAGCAAACGGATTTTAGCGTCAACATCCACAGTAAACAGATGTTAGCGTCAAAATCCGCAGCGAACGGATTTTAGCGTCAAAATCCGCAGCGGGACGGAGTTTAGCGGCAAAATTTGCAGCGGAACGGAGTTTAGCGGCAAAATCTGTATAGAATCGAATTTTCCGCATCAGAAGCGAGAGAAATTTATTAGCACCAAAATCCATAAAGAAAAGGATTTTAGCACCATAGTCCATAAAGAAAAGGATTTTAGCACCAAAATCCATAAAAAAAGATTTTTTTTGCGTCAGAAGCGAGAGAATTTTATTAGTGTCAAAATCTGTAAATAAAAGGATTTGAGCGCAAAAATCCGTTAAAAAAAAACAATTCTTGCACCAAAATCAGTTAAAAAAAAGCATTTTAAACGTCAGAAAAATCTTGAATTGTGCAAAAATCGTTAGCGACAAAATCACGATCACTTTATTAGGAACGAGGACACGTCAGACACTTGTCTGCTTCTTCTCTGGCAGCCTTGCTGAGCAGACATTCAGTAGCTGCTCCTAAACAGTTCATAAGGCAGACGTATGTGTATAAACAGCTATAGCAAAAATTTATTGTAGACATAAATACAAGTGTTAAAATATTAACGACATACTTGTATCCTGAGTAGTCTCGTCCGCGGTGTACCGATGCAGTATCGACACTATCCAAGTTTGATTTGAGTTCATGCAATGCATGTAGCACAGCAATAGCAGTCTACCAGGCTGAGCGTACCACACCTGTGGAATGCGACGTTTCGAGAGGTAACTCCTCCCTTCCTCAAGCATGATGGACGGTAAGTAAGCTTCCTTTTTAAACAAGTTGTTAACCATTTTTTATCCAAGAAACAAGTATGCAAAGACATAACACATTAGAAACAATTAAAAACACTCACAAAAACACATTCAAATTAAGGCTTTCATTAAGTCCCTTAGGGTTTAAAGTATCTAACTTATATATCCATGAGGCTTCTTTACGTAATAATGTTTTTTCATTGGCAAAACCTTCTAAGCACTGCACTTGTTCCAGGATACACCATCAGAGTTCTGACACTCCATGGCGTTTCTCGTAAAAGTGTCTCGCTACAGTAAGTACGGATTGCTGAACGGTGTTCATTCAATCTTGTTTTAATCGCTTGTGTGGTTTGCCTGACATAGCCCATCCCACGGGGGCATTTCAGTAAATATATAACATTTTTTGTATTGCAAGTGTGGAAGCCTCTAATGTTAACCTTATAGCCTTTTGTTGTATGGGACACGAAAGAGCCTTTAATAATTGAATGGCAGTTTTGGCAATTCATGCATGCAAAAGTGCCAATGCGTTGAGATGAAAGAGTTAATTGTTGAGGTTGTTTTTTATTCAAAATATCTGACTTCATGACCTCATTACCCAGTGTTTTCCCTTTTCTATAAATAAATTTTGGATATTTTTTAAATAGATGGCCATATTTTTGATCCCTGGATAAAATATGCCAGTGTTTTTTAATAATATGTGCTAGCTGATTACTTTGTTGACCATATTTACTAATAAAAAGAAAGCCTTCAGAATTTTTCTTCTTTTTTGGGGCAATAAGATCTTCTCTTTTTATCCCTAACACTTCATAGCCTACCTGTTCCAACTCTCGTTTACGATAACCTCTTTGAGTGAATTTTTCTACAATTTTATTCATTTGTTTGATGTAATCTTCATCATCAGAACAAATTCTTCTTGCCCTGATTAATTGGCTTTTTACAATTCCTTTAAATACACTAGATGCATGACAACTATTTTTGTGGAGAATATGGTTCTTCTCCATAGGTTTAACATACAGTGTAGTTTTTATTCCTGTTCCTGCCATTTGTATTTTACATCAAGATAGTTGATAACTTTTTCATGAATAGTTGCTGTAAATTGTATTAGGTGGTGGAATCTGTTTAGATCCTGAACACAATCATTCAGTTGTTCTCGGGTGCCTTTCCAAAATATCAATATATCGTCCACATATCTTAGATAAAGCTTAATGAATGGATGTGATTCATTCTGAAAAATATGTTTATTCTCAAAGTGTGACATGTATATATTTGCATAACTTGATGCCACTGGGGATCCCATAGAGGTCCCCTGTAACTGAAAATAGTGTTGTTCACCGAATCTGAAATAATTCTTTGTTAAAATAATTTCTAGTAGTGTCATGATGAAGTTGATATGTCGGTTAGAAAGAGTGGCATCATTACATAAAGCTGTGATAAAAGATCCCTTAAAGACACAGGACAATTGTTACAGATTATCCAAAACTTTGACTGCACGGATGTTAACTATTTTGTTACATTAGACATCAAATCGTTATATACTAACGTCCCTTACCAAGAAGCAATGGAAGCAGTGCACACAGCTTTATGTAATGATGCCACTCTTTCTAACCGACATATCAACTTCATCATGACACTACTAGAAATTATTTTAACAAAGAATTATTTCAGATATCTCAACGCATTGGCACTTTTGCATGCATGAATTGCCAAAACTGCCATTCAATTATTAACCCCTTACCGACATTTGTCGTACTCATACGGCAATGTCGGGTAGGGGTTCCCGCAAATTGCCGTATGAGTACGTAAAGGGCGATTTTTGCGCACTCCACAAGCGGAGCGCGCAAGATCGCGGGCATGGAACCGGGGGTAATATTACCGCTGGGATCATGCCGCATCCCCCACGGCCGGAGTGAGCTCCGGCCGCGGGGGATTATGCCCCCGATGTCGCGACATTGTGGTCGCGACATCGCAGCTGCGGGCGGCAGGAGGAGCTCCTGCCGCCCGTAATCACGGCGCAGTAACGGCGCTTCAGCGCCGGTACTGGTCTCCTACCAGACAGCCCGGACGCTGAATGAGAGCATCCGGGTTGTCTGGTGACGTCACGATGCCCACAAAGCATTGTGGGCAGCGTGACAGACAATTGTCATGGAGACCAGCATACAGCTATAAGCTGTATGCTGATCTCCTATTGCATGAACGATCTGACGATCGTTCATGCAATTCCCCCCTGGGGTAAGTGTAAAAAGTATGAAAAAGTAAAAAAAAAGTGTAAAAAAGTAAAACACAAACACAAAAAATAAAATAAAAACACGTACATCGCCCTTTTCCCCTTTACAAACGGCAATCGCCCCAAAAAAGATCAAAAATAAATAAAGTACCCATATTTGGTATCGCCGCGTGCGTAACGACCCACCCTATAAATCTGTCATGTTAATTAACCCGTACGGTGAACGCCGTAAAAAAAACCCCCAAAAAACAATCACAGAATTGCGATTTTTGTTCATCCTGCAGCATATAAAATGGAGTAAAATCATCAAAAACTCATATCAACATTAAAGTGATGCCAATTAAAACGTCAGTTCTTTCCCGCAAAAAAAAAGTCCTTACACAGCTCTGTATACGGAAAAATTAAAAAGTTCTGGCTATTTTTTACACAATAAAAACACTTTTTTTCAACAAAAAAAATGTTACCAATAAAAACGTCAACTCATCCCGCAAAAAAAGTCCCTATACAGCTTCATAATCAGAAAAATAAAAAAGTTATGGCTCTCAGACCGCGATGATGCAAAAACGTGTTTTCCTTTTCAAATAAGTGTTTTTTATTGTGTAAAAGCAGTAAAACATTAAAAAATATACAAATGTGGTATCGCTGTAATCGTATCAACCTGCTGAGTAAAACTAGCATGTCATTTATACCGCATAGTGACCGCTGTAAAAAAAAAAAAAAAAAAAAAAAAAACACTACAGGTTTGCTTTTATTTTGTACAAAATCCCCTCACAAAAACCTTTAATAAAAAGTGATCAAAGCTTTACATGCCCCCCGTAATGGAAACCAATAAAAACATCAACTCAGCTCGTAAAAAAAAAGCCCACAAGCACCTCCCTATGAAAAAAATTAAGAAAGCTATGGCTGTCAGAATAGGACAACATAAAAAACGCAACTTTTTATAAAACTCGCTTCTATTGTGTAAAAGAAAAATAAAAACATAAAAAACTATTTTAAAATTTATATCATTGTAATTGTACCGACCCCCATAGTAAAGTATCCCGTCATTTATCCCGTATGGCGAATACTGTAAAAACGAAGCCCCAAAAAAAATGGCGGAACTGCGTTTCCCCCCACATTTTTCCCTGGCCCAATGCTAAAAAAAAACTTAAAGGAACACCTGTTTCGCCCCAAAATGCACAATTTCACCCCTTAGATAGATCCCTGAGGGTTTGAAAACCAAAATGGTCAACTTCTGAAGGTTTTACCTGTTCTAGTACTTTGGGGGCTTTGCAAATGTGACATGGCTCCCACCAAAATCTGTCGTTCCAAAAGCCAAATAGCGCTCCCTCCCTTTTATGCCCGGCCATGGGGCCAAAACAGCAGTTTACACCCCCCATGTAGGTATTGCCGAAATTGGGGAAAAAATTGCGAAACACAATTTTTGGCTTTTTTTCCAAGATCCTTGTAAAAATTAAACATTTTTTCAGCTAAATTGCAGATTAATTGTAAAAAATATATAAATATTTTTTTTTCAAGCCAAACGCTAAAAAATTTGTGAAACGCCTGGGGGTCGATATACTCACTGCACCCCTGGATATATTCCTTAAGGGGTGTAGTTTTCCAATATGGGTCTTTTTAGGGGTATTTATTGAGTTTTGGAACCTTAGGGTGTCCGCAAACTTGAAATGGCCCCTAAATAAAATCGTAATGAAAATGCACCCCAGAGTCCGGTTAGGTTTCTCCTCCATCTGGGGGCTTGTGGTTGAGCCAAATAATGCAATAGGGCCACATATGGGATATCTCTGAACACGGGGAAATCTGGGAATCAATATTAAGTTGCATTTCCCCTGACCACATTTACCGTATTCTTGTCAATAATGTATAAAAATTGAAAATCTGCAAAAAAGTGAAATTTTGAAAAATTTTACTTCCACTTTGCTTTTAATTCCTGTGAAACACCTAATGGTTAATAACTTCCAAAATGCGGTTTTTGAATACTTTAGGGGGCATAGTTTCTTAATGAAGTCATTTATTGGGGGGGGATCAACATACAGGTCAACTAAGTCACGTTAGAACTGGGCTGGTCCCCTAAAAAATGTATATTGCAAAATTTTCTTTGAAATTTTAAAATTACTACTAAATTTATAAGCCCCCTAATGTCGTAAAGAAAAAAAAGGCATTTAAAAAAATGATGCCCAAACTACAGCAACAATGGTAGATGCTAGTTATAAACTATTTGAGTGGAATAACCATCTGTCTTAGATGCAGAAAATTTTTGGAAGTTTGAAATTTTGGGACATTTTTTCAAATTTTTCACGATAATTGGTATTTTTCACAAATAAACAAGCATTTTTTGGACCAAATATCTTACTATCTTAAAGCACAATGTGTCACGAGAAAAAAAGTCTCTGAAATCACAAAGATAGGTTAAAGTGTTTAAAAATTATCTCAACAAAAAAGTGACACATGACAGATTTTAAAAATGGGGCTCTGTCAGAGAGGCCAAAACTGGCTCCGGCGGTAAGGGGTTAAAGGCTCTTTCGTGTCCCATACAACAAAAGGCTATAAGGTTAACATTAGAGGCTTCCATACTTGCAATACAAAAAATTTTCTATATTTACTGAAATGCCCCTGTGGGATGGGCTATGTCGGGCAAACCACACGAGCGATTAAAACAAGATTGAATGAACACCGTTCAGCAATCCGTACTTATAAAGAAAAAATAGAGAAGGAGTATAATCCTAATAACAACCAAAATAGAGAAAGGAAGTACGGGGAGACTACTGTAGCGAGACACTTTTACGAGAAACGCCATGGAGTGTCAGAACTCTGATGGTGTATCCTGGAACAAGTGCAGTGCTTAGAAGGTTTTGCCAATGAAAAAACATTATTACGTAAAGAAGCCTCATGGATATATAAGTTAGATACTTTAAACCCTAAGGGACTTAATGAAAGCCTTAATTTGAATGTGTTTTTTTTTTTTTTTTTTAAAATTGTTTTTATTGTAAGACAATCGTAGTATACATCCAATTTTGTGGCAACATCCGCCACTAGGAACACTTATAATCAACATAGGATCAAAATTGTATACAAAGATGAGATTCAGCCTATCTCCTATCCTAGCTGGCCAGTGTGAGTCTGGATGCACTTGATTTCCTTTGTCAATCCAAAGATCACTATCCTTGGTAGGTTTTGCTGTGCAATACCAGTCCCACTCGACCGCTTTCCACATATAGGCTGGAGTATTAGCATTCTAATTTTTTAACTAAGGAAGAACAACAAACCAGGGGGAGGGGGGAGAGGGAGGGGGGAGAGACAAATTTATGGAAACCTACCCCGGCCCGGACTCCGACACACCCAGGAAGAAGTCCCAAACAGGACGCTCGCATCCACTTATTTTGTGAAATTATAATTTTTAATACATATCGCCGTTTGGGTTCACAGGTCCCAATGGTGAATTAAAAGAAAATTTTTATTTGGTTTTGATGTGTTTGGGTAGCAGTTTAATAAATGGTGACCACTTTTGGAAAAATGTTTGTTTCTTTTCTCCTTTTTGTTGCGCCCTTCAATCCAGCCTTTCTGAATATTTGTGATATTTTTATCAAATATTCGAGGTGGGTGGGCCCGTTTGAATCCAGCACTGCAAGACCGACTTTCTGGCCGCGCCGCCACATAGAACAGAGCCGTTTTTGAATGTTTTGAGATAGAGGTGTATCTTAGGAATATCCCGAATAGTGCCCATGGTTTTGAATTTGGGCCGGCGGGAGGAGATTTCGACTGTAAAGGAACTACCGTGACCAAAAGTCTTATCGCAGAAAAGGGAACCAAAGGCATGTGAGATCCGCGTGAGGGCTTTGGGCTTTTTTGGACATCGGGGTGTCAGATTTTTACCCATCAGGAAACCTCTGTCGGGAGACAAAAGATCTTTTTGTTTTTGGAAAGGGCCCAATTTCCCCAGTATTCAGGATTAATATTGGCTGATTGGGTAGTGCATTTAACAGACACATGCAAGAGGGAATTTTTCTTGTCCAAAAACGAGAGACCACCATTTTATTAGGTTAGTCAAAGGGGTTTTGTAGTAAAGTAAATCTGGAAGTGGGGCCTTTATTCGTTGGGATTTCGTGGGGATTTTGGAAAAACGGGTCTTCCAGGTGGGGCCCCTTCCCAAAGTGTTTCAAGGTTCCAGCATGTACGCATCCTCAATGTGAAAAGGGGGGGGCCTATTATTGGGAATTTAAGTTTTTCTTCGTTGAAAAAAATTTTGGGGCTTTTTCTGCGGGGTCAAAAAGATCCGCTATTTTGTGCACCCCAAAGGGCCTTTCCCTTTTTCTTTTGAAGCTCCTCGCGGTTTCCCAAGGGAATTTTTTTGGGATTGTCTACAAAGGGGTAGTGGGAGGGAGTGGTTTGGATTTAGTCCAGTATCTTCTCGCTTTGGTCCGGGGGCGCCATGCGTCATTTTTAAGGGGTTTTTCGTGTTTTTCTGGAGGGTTTAAGGGTTTAGTTTTGGAGGTGTAGGAGACTTACTAATAAAAAATATTGGGGGAGAACTGTTATCCACTTGGGGTCTGTGAATGTCTGACATTGGCTTCCATCCCCTACATTTCGATTTGCGCCGCTATGTGTATTTTTGTATGGGGGGAAATTGATACCCCCTTTTAGCGACGTTTGGGCCAAGACACCATATTTTGTGCGAGGTCCCCGGGTTATTCCAAATAAAACTCGGAACAGCCTGGTTTTTGCTCGTATTTTTTTTCGGTTTAAGTACAGCGGCAATGAATTTGGAAAGATAAGTAATTTTTTGGAAATATGATCATTTTGACCAGGTTCGCCCTCCCCATGGGATAATGCAGTTTTTTTTTCCCGGGTCATGAAAAGTTTCTCAATTTTTTTTTAGAAGGGGGGAAAAACGTTAAGTTGTAAACTGGTTGCAACTTCTGGGTATCAAAACTCCAAATAAATAGAGGGTGGTTTTGCCATTTAAAGGGGGTAGTGTACGGACCCCGAGGGTTGTACGGTCCTTTTAACGAAAGCCCTCTGATTGTCTTCTTAAACCCTAAACCCTGATGGGGGAGCCAAAAAGTCTAAGATGTTCAGGATATTAGGAAAGGCATGTTCCGGGTCTGTGAGTACAGTAAGACATCATCGCAAACCAGAACTTGTTTTGTTCAGCCAATTTGGACCCCTCAAAGGCACATTCTTTTCCAAGTGTTTTAACAGCGGTCATGGTAAGTTGAAAAGAAGGGGGGAAAAGGGGACATTCCAGGGTACCCCTAATATTTTGTATTCTGGAAAGGTAGGTTATTTACATTAAACATTGTTACATTCACCTGGCATGGCTCAGAAAGGATAAAAAAGGGTCTCCAAAACCCTCGGCCTTAAGCATGTAGAAAGAAACCCCAGACACCGAATAAAAACGCTTATTCGCGCCAGCTGAGGACATTGTCCTTGGGTTTGGTTGACCAACATCTCGATCGTTGCTTCAAAACGCCTTTCGGGATCCCCACGTGGAATGTCTTTTTTTTTAAAAGGAAGCCCATTTGGCTGGGGACATCAATGGCCCTAGCTCTCTTTAGGCTTTTGTAGGATTTTCGGAAATTTTATAGTTTTGGGTTTATATGAGAGGGGTCTGTAGATTGAATGTGGTGGGATCTCTGCCTTTTTCATTCAAGATAGTTCTATCCAAAAATTCGGGAGAGGTGCATTGTCCTTTAATACCTCCCCCGGGGTAACTATGAGGGGAGGGACTATGTGGGGTACAGTATTTTGTAGTATTCTGCCGAGAGGCCTTCTGGTCCTGGTGTTTTTATTATTGGCAGGTTGGTTTTTGGTTTTTCTATATTTTTCCTCCCCCGTTAAAATCCCTTTCTGACATTCTTTGCAAGCTTGGGGGAGTTTGGGGAGGATAAGTTTTGTAGGGAATTCCATGAGCTGCGGAATCGTAGGGGGGCCGCTTTGTAGAAACAAAAGTATTGTTGAAATATCTTATGTGTTAGGGGAATGCTTCAGTAATTTGGTATTCGGTTCTTTAGCGGAGAATTTTGGCTTTTTGGGGTCAAACGGGTTTTTGCATTCTTGCTAAGAGGGAGCTGATCTTTTTTTCCCCATCAAAAAAACCTGTTTTGGATCGCTTCGTGCCCCACTTCGCTTTCCCTGTAGTACTTTTCCATCAGTTTTTAGCCTCTAGAATTTCTCTTTAGTTGATTGGGGGTCAGTGATATAGCCTATGGGCCCGGGGTTAAATCAAGTTTAAATTGGGGGATATTGTTTACGGGGTTCTTTTGCTTTATATTTTAGGTAGGGGGTATATTAGCCCCTAAGAACCGCCTTGACTACCAGAAAAGGCCCACATTGGATACAGTTCCATTTATCGTCTACAAATTGCACCATGTGTTTAAAAAGGATTGTTTAAAATTTTTCTGAATTTGCCAGAGGAAGGGGAAGCGCCATTTCTTTATTTTGCAAGGGGGCCCGGGGTTTTGTACTGAGAGGCCAATTGGGGGATGGTCCAGTACGAGTTTTTTCTATGTCTGTTTCCCATACCCCGGGAAAAAATTTAAAGGGATGAAAATAAATCAATGCGGGGGTATGTTCCATGTACACTGAAAAAAAGTAAAGTCTTTGGCCGAGTGTTTAGGGGTCGCCAAAGGATCGCAAAAAATCAAAGTGATCCATTTTGTTAAAAGGTTTTCGTATAGCGTAGTGTCATGCTGGAGGCGACGAGCGGGGCCACCCGGTTAGGGTAGGTTAAGTCACCCCCCCATTAAAGGTTTTGTAGGTTTTTTTCCCTACAGAAAGTTTTAAAGGGTCCATAAAAATTGGCATTACTTGGTTGGGGGGCATAAATTTTTAAGAAGTGTGACTTTATTGAAAATGTGGTCTCTATAAGAAAAACTGCCTTTGGGGCACATATGTGGGGTTCTACCGGAGAGAAGAAAGTAAAGGAATGCTACTCCTCGTTTTTTTGGATTGTAGGGGGGCTGAAACTGGGCTCCTATCCACGGGGGCCCTTAAGAATTACTCACCTATCCTCCAATTGTTTCTTTTAGGAAAATATGTGTGTCGAAGTTTTTTTTTAAAGTTGATATTTTCTTTTTTACGTTTTATTGGGGATTTTCAGCCGCTACAAATTTCCAGCTGGTTATTTTTAGTGATGGGGGGTGTTAGTATGGGTGTTGAGTTTGGTATGGACTCATTATTTTCCCGTCGCATTCTCGATTGTGCTGCTCTTTGACGTTTGATGGGGGTCCACTGTCCCACGAGCAGGACGCCTCCAGGAGATTGACCTCCGGGGGTGTCGGGATCCGGGGCCCCAGGCAGGGGGGGGAGGAAAACACTGGAAAGGGGAAAAAAGGGTTTGCAAAAACCAACAAAACAATTGGGAATTTTGATAAAAATAGTACGTCATTATCTGTTCAAAGACAACAAATCAGAACTAGGGCACACCCTTTCCAGGCACATTTTTGGCACGATGAGCTAGCCCATTGGGGTTTCGCTTAGCCCCATCATGGGGGCATCAGGGAAGAACACTCGCGCTTTTCCTGGGGGCTTCGTAGAAATTGGGGGCGTCCATCGGTTTTTTAAATTTTTAACACTGGGGGAAAAAGTTGAAATCTTATTTTTTTTTTTCGATAAAAAATCTGCTATCGGTGTTTAATCTTTAAAAGTTTCACGCGACGAGGGAGAAAAAAAAAAACTTGGAATAAGCACGGGTGTTATTTTTTCTTGGATGATCTTGCCCTTTGTATGCCCGTACACCTTTCCCGACTGTCCATTACAACGGGGATTACGGTCTCTTTTGCTGTCTCTCCCCACCCCTTGGGGCCCGATGCGGGGGCTCGTTCGATGACAGATGGGGGTTTTGGGGGGGTCTAATGCATGCTTTTCCAATCGTCCACCAGGTACTGCTGGAAAATTTTTTTCCTTGGGGGACATGTTCAGGAAAATTTCCTACAAACCCAAGGTTGTTCCCTCCCCCCCGTTCCTAAACTTTCCCCTTGCCCGAGAATTATCCGCATTTGGCATGAGCAAAAATCCCGTTCGTTTGCTGTGCGGTTGACCGCATACCAAAAACCGGCCTCAACCTTTTTTTTCCCGCATTTTCGGGGATCTGGCCACCTGATTTACAGAGGCTTAAAACAATCTATTCTTTTGTCAATATGGATAAAGGACTTTGTACTTCCGGCCACTCCCCTCACATTTTGCGTCAAAGCCTCTGCATGCGGGGGGTTTTTTAAACCGGGGAAAAGGTTCGGCGGGTTATGCGCATCTGTCAATACTTTGGTACACCATGTCTGGTGAGGCTGGTGGAAAAGATTTTTTTTTTTGCGTTTTTCTTGATTTTTAAACCATTTTTTGGTTTTTGAGTCCTTTTTGCAGGGGTATTGAATTTTTTTTTCTTAACCATTCTTTTTGGGGTGATTTTTGGGGTTTGCCTTAAAAAACTTGTCCATGGTTAAAAGCTTTATCCTTTTGGGAGTGAGAGAACAGCAAGGTTTCTGTCCTAAAGGGTTTTTAACTAAAGTAACACGGTCTTTACTGCGGGCCTAGTGGGGAAGCAAATAGGGCAGGAAGATTTAAAGGTTTTCGGGTTAGTGTGGTTTTCCCCAGGTGTCACTTTTGGCTTCTATGTTTTAGGAAGGGATTTAGGGAATTGTTTTTAACTTTTGCTCTTCTCACTAGTGCCGTAGGGGTGATTTCTTGACATATCAACAGTGGTTAGAAGGTCTGTGTTAGGAGTTTTCTTGAACTTTGGGGTACTTTCACTGTATCTGCCGCTTCGTTTAATATCACAGCGGAATGGAGTTGGCTATTTTAGTTACGCGCGTGGTTGGGCCTGGGGAAGCAGTGCTGTTTGGGTTCTTATAAAAGGCATCCCGTGGGTTTACTGGGCTACGGTGTGGGGGGATTACGTATCCTAACAATGAACCCTTTTAAACGTGCACCGCGTATTTTATTGCACGGCCTAAATCTCAGAAGTTGTGTAAGAAGAGGTTTTTTTATAGGAAGTACAGCCATATCTATGGGTTTAGAATTTTTGGGGGAGTGGGGTGCCTGTATCAAGTAACCTATAGATGGGGCTCGTACTACGTCCTAGATTGAATTTATACCCATAAGCAGGCAGGTGCCTAGCTCACAATGGGGGGCCCGCCAGCAATGGGAGTACAGTGGGTTGTAAACAGGGTACCCTTCTCTTCCACTCCCCGTTAGCAGCGTTTGGGTGGTTCCCCCTGGGGGGGTTCAGAATGAAGATTTAAAAGTCCCAAACAGTTCTAGTCTTTTTGTAGGCACAGGTTGCTGTTGGGGGGGGGGGGGAGCTGGGTTTTATGCTCTTGTCCTGGGGTTGGTGAGGGGGCTCACAATGCCTTTTTTCTAAGGCAAGCACTATGTTGGGGGTTTATAAAAGGGGTACAAGGCTGGGGGGGTTTTCCCAAGTATAAAAAATTTTCCCCTCTCCCCGGTGAGGGGGCGCAAGGTCCCTCCGTAAAAAGGCGGGTTTCCCCACTGGCAAGGGCCCGTCACTGCAGCGGCATCTTTCTGTTTAGGCCGTCTGAAAAACCCGTGGTGCCGCCGCACCCAGCCCGGGGCCTCCCCCCCCCGGGTGCATCTCACCGCGGCTGCCGTCTGCGCGCCGCTTCTGTTGGGGGGCCGGGCTTTCAGGGGCCCTGTCGGGGCTCCCCGTTCAAGGAGTTGGGCCCTTGGGGCCAGATGTTCTGCGGTCTCAGGGAGTGACGTCGCCGCCAGTCCCTCCGTTTCCCCCTCGCTTCCCCGGTCCGCCCTGACCTGTGTCTGTGGTGCAGAGGCCGCGGCTGGGCACCGTCTGCGCGGGCTCTCCGGATCCGGTCGCACACCGCTCCGTCTCCTCCCGATTACTCAGGTGGGTTGTCGCCTTCTGCAGGCTTCCGGGTCTTGGCTTCCAGCAGGGGAACTGAAGTGCGGGTCCCCGTCACTTCCAATCTGGTATCCGCTCGTGTGCGGCGGGCGGGCTTCAGCTGCCGCGGGCCTTCTTCCTCCTGCGTCCAGGCTTGAGCGAGGCCTAATTCTGCCTCCGGACCACCGAGGAAGGCGATTTGGGTCTCCTCTTGTGCCCCTCAGTCTATGCTCCTCCGAGAGTAGGGTTGTATGTGTCCCGGAGCAGGGGCAATCTCGATGTCTCTGGATTTGCCTGCGGGCACGTTGGAGCTCCCCTAAGATGCGGCCGCCATCATGCGTCCCGCCCCCGGAAGTCCTTGAATGTGTTTTTGTGAGTGTTTTTAATTGTTTTTAATGTGTTATGTCTTTGCATACTTGTTTCTTGGATAACAAATGGTTAATATCCTGTTTAAAAAGGAAGCTTACCAACTGTCAATCATGCTTGAGAAAGCGAGGAGTTACCTCTTGAAACGTCGCATTCCACACGTGTGGTAAGCTCAGCCTGGTAGACTGCTATTGTCGTGCTACATGCATTGCATGAACTCAAATCAAACTTGGATAGTGTCGATACTGCATCGGTACACCACGGACGAGACTACTCAGGATACAAGTATGTCGTTAATATTTTAACACTTGTATTTACACTCACCGGCCACTTTATTAGGTACACCTGTCCAACTGCTCGTTAACACTTAATTTCTAATCAGCCAATCACATGGCGGCAACTCAGTGCATTTAGGCATGTAGACATGGTCAAGACAATCTCCTGCAGTTTAAATCGAGCATCAGTATGGGGAAGAAAGGTGATTTGAGTGCCTTTGAACGTGGCATGGTTGTTGGTGCCAGAAGGGCTGGTCTGAGTATTTCAGAAACTGCTGATCTCCTGGGATTTTCACGCACAACCATCTCTAGGGTTTACAGAGAATAGTCCGAAAAAGAAAAAACATCCAGTGAGCGGCAGTCCTGTGGGCGGAAATGCCTTGTTGATGCCAGAGGTCAAAGGAGAATGGGCAGACTGGTTCGAGCTGATAGAAAGGCAACAGTGACTCAAATAGCCACCCGTTACAACCAAGGTAGGCAGAAGAGCATCTCTGAACGCACAGTACGGCGAACTTTGAGGCAGATGAGCTACAGCAGCAGAAGACCACACCGGGTGCCACTCCTTTCAGCTAAGAACAGGAAACTGAGGCTCCAATTTGCCCAAGCTCATCGAAATTGGACAGTAGAAGATTGGAAAAACGTTGCCTGGTCTGATGAGTCTCGATTTCTGCTGCGACATTCGGATGGTAGGGTCAGAATTTGGCGTCAACAACATGAAAGCATGGATCCATCCTGCCTTGTATCAACGGTTCAGGCTGGTGGTGGTGGTGTCATGGTATGGGGAATATTTTCTTGGCACTCTTTGGGCCCCTTGGTACCAATTGAGCATCGTTGCAACACCTTGTGGAATCTATGCCACGAAGAATTGAGGCAGTTCTGAAGGCAAAAGGGGGTCCAACCCGTTACTAGCATGGTGTACCTAATAAAGTGGCCGGTGAGTGTATGTCTACAATAAATTTTTGCTATGGCTGTTTATACACATACGTCTGCCTTATGAACTGTTTAGGAGCTGAAGGCGGGGAAGGAGAAACCACTCTATACAGATGTACATGCGGGTATGAATAGAAACTATATGTCCACATTCTAAATACCTTACCCGAAGTTATAAATAATAAATTCAGTAGCTGCTCCTCTGGGCTCCACAATCATGGCTGCCTGCTCCCTGCAGAAAATAGAGCAGAGCTGAGCTCACAGCAGGGAGGGGCTGGAAGGGATCTCACTGAAGCTAATGAGACTGGAATCTTCTCAAGTCTCTTATCTATATTGTTTACTTTAAGGCAGCTTCCTGTGTGTTGTACAATTCACACAGCACAGGGCTGTCTCTGAAGCGGGGCAGTGCTCTTAAACACAGGAATCTGTATAACTCTCTTTACAGGCTCACAATTAAAATTACAGCAACTGAGAATAAAAAGATGATAGAAAACACACATATTGCTGCAAAAAAAATAAAAAAAATTGTGACACAATCCCTTTAAGTGGCTTTACATTTTATTAAGAAATATTTTGTCTGTTTCCTCCTGAGCATCAATGCCTCTAGAGATGGAGTTGAGAATCTTTCCTCTCTGGATGGAATTAGAGGTTTTATCCAATTTCTCAATGTGAAAAGGCACCTCTTAGCTACTAATAATACAGTTTGTATGGTTTGAGGGAGGATATTTGGAGAACTGGAGTTTATCTAGACTACATTTGGCATAGCACGAAATATAAGAAACTCAGTTTATCGGGACTGATATCTGCCACTGATTCTGGATATATAATATATTAAATAAAGCATCCCAGTAACTCTGCCCATAATCAGAGGCTATGCCACATATTGGTGTGGGGAGTTCGGCATTTAGGACAAGCTGTGATCCTTTGTGTTTGGCTAGTTAACCCTGAAAACAAAAATCACAGGTAAGAATTATGAATAATTTTAGAAAGAGTCTCTCTTCACTGTTCACTAACAACACATCTTTTCACTTGGGACCATTCCTTAAGAATTTTTGGAGTTGTTTCTAGTTCGGGAAGAGTACTTTGTAGCCCATCTACGAAATAGGTTGTTCACTGAATGCCTAGATATATTCTGCTGTGTGCTCTTATAAAAAAGAAAAAAAACTAATCGTAAGGATATGTGCAGGCATAAATAAAATAGGGTCAAAAGCTGATAAAGTAGCCTCTTTCGTAAAACATCTGAGCCTGGCTTTCAAAAAAATTAAACAATTAGCATTTTATTCAATAAAATAAGTATTTGATCACCTACCAACCCGCAAGAATTCTGGCTCTCACAGACCTGTAAGTTTTTATTTAAGAAGCCTTTCTACTCTGAACTCCTAATCCATACACCCTCCTAACCTCCACATAATCAATCACAATTATTAGAAAATGGAAGAAACACAAGATGACTGTCAATCCTCCTCGGTCTGGGGCTCCATGCAAGATCTCACGTCGTAGGGTAACTATGATTCTGAGAAAGGAATCAGCCCCGAAGTACATGGGAGAACCAGCTCAATTACCCTAATAGAGCTGGGAGCACAGTCTCAAAGATTACAATTAGTAATAACCTACATTAAAATCCTACAGTGCACGTAAGGTTACACGTCAAAGCCTGCTTGATGATCACCAGTTACGATCGGGATGCTCCAGAGGAGGCATGGGAGAAGGTCATGTGGTGAGATGAGACCAACATGGAATTTTTTGGTATCAACTCCACTCACCGTGGTTGGCGGGAAGAAAAAGGATGAGTACAAGAACACCGTCCCATCCATGAAGCATGGGGGTGGAAACATCATACTTTGGCAGTGCTTTTCTGCAAATGAGACAGGATGACTGCACCATATTAAAGGAAGGTTGGATGGGGCCATGTATCGCAAGATTCTGGCCAACAACCTCCTTCCCTCATTAAGAGCATTGAAATTGGGTTGTGGCTGGGTCTTCCAGCATACCAATGACCTGAAACACACAGCCAGGGCAACTAAGGAGTGGCTCCGTAAGAAGTATTAAAAGGTCCTGGAGTGGCCTAGCCAGTCTCCAGACCTGTACCCAGACAAAAATCTTTGGAGGGAGCTGAAATGCAATGTAGCCCAGCAACAGCCCCGAAACCTGAAAGATCTGGAGAATTCCTGTATGGAGGAGTGGGCTAAAATCCTTTCTGCAGTGTGTGGAAACTTGATCAAGGACTACAGGAAACATCTGACCTCTATAATTGCAAATAAAGGTTTCTATACCAAGTATTCAGTTCTGTTTTTCTGTTGTATCAACACTTATTTCATGCAATAAAATGCAAATTAATTATTTAACACCTTACCGCTGAAGGCCTCTGACCTGAATAGATCTGGGACCACAGTCTCAAAGATTACCGTTAGTAACACACTACACCGTCATGGATTAAAATCCTGCAGGGCAGGCAAGATCCCTCTGCTCATACCAGCACGACTAGGCCAATTTGAAGTTCACCAATGACCATCTGGATGATCCAGAGGAGGTATGGGAGAATGTCATCTGGTGAGATGAGACCAAAATAGAACTTTTTGGTATCAACTCCACTCGCCATGTTTGGAGGAAGAGTACAACTCCAGGAACACCATCCCAACTGTGAAGCATAGGGGTGAAAACATCATACTTTGGGGGTGCTTTTCTGCAAAGGGTACAGGGCGACTGCACTACATTCAAGGGAGGAGGGATGGGACCATGTATCGCAAGATTTTGGTCAACAACCTCCTTTCTTCAGTAAGAACATTGAAGATGGGTCAGGGCTGGGTCTACTAGCATGATAATGACCTAAAACACACAACCAGGGCAACTAAGGAGTGGCTCCGTAAGAAGTATTAAAAGGTCCTGAAGGGGTCTAGCCAGTCTCCAGACCAGAACCCAATTGAAAATCTTTTGAGGGAGCTGAAACTCAATGTAGCCCAGCAACAGCCCTGAAATCTGAAAGATCTGGAGAAGATCTGTATGGAGTATGTGCAAACTTAGTCAAGAAGTAAGGGAAACTTCTGACCTCTGTAATTGCAAACAAAAGTTTCTGTACCAAATATTAGGTCCTGTTTTTCTATTGTATCAAATACTTATTTCATGCAATAAAATGCTAATTAATTATTTAAAAATCATACAATGTGATTTTCTGGATTTTTTTTTTAGATTCTGTCACAGTTGAAGTGCACCTACGATAAAAATGACAGACCTCTCTAATTTTAGTAGGTAGGAAAACTTGCAAAATCACAAGTATTTCAAATACTAAACTTCTCCACTGTGAGAGGGCTTTTATTTTGCGGGACAAGATGTATTTTCTTTTTTTTCCAATCCAAATGAAAATTTTATAACAATTTTTCAATATAGTACAAACATTGAGACATATATGAAGTGCAACCATACATCTGAAATTAGTGTAACTGTGAGATAAGGTACAACAGAAAAAAAACCTTAATTCTCAGCAAATAATTCTAAAAATTAATAACTCACATGTAGGATAACAGACAAAGCCTGAAAAGTAATCAGCCCAGTGCTACTCTCATCGACATCAACTTTGCCCGCATAATTAAAAGGACAGATAAGACTGACTAAAACACAGAAGACAAGGACAAAAGACAGAAGAAAAAAAAAATCACAGAATTGCGTTTTTTGTTCATCCCGCAGCATATAAAATGGAAAAAAAAGTGATCGAAAAGTCATATAAATGCCAAAGTGGTACCAATTAAAACATCAGTTCATCCCACAAAAAAAAACCCTTACACAGCTCTGTATTCGGAAAGTTAAATGTTATGGCTATCAGAAGATAGCGATAGAGAAATATTGTTTTACACAATAAAAACAAATTTTTTTAAAGCGCTTCAGCATAAAAAAACTATATAAATTGGGTATTGCCATAATCGTATCGACCCAAAGAGTAAAATTAACTTGTCACTTTAACTGCATGGTGAGCACTGTTGAAAACAAAAAAACACTACTCAGATTGCAGTATTTTCTTCACCCTGCCTTCCAAAGACGTTACATAGTTTGTAAGGCCGAACAAATAAAAGACGTCCATCCAGTTCAGCCTATTTTGCTAAAGTGTTGCTAAAGTGTTGATCCAGAGGAAGGCAAAAAACCCCAATGAGGCCGGAGCCAATTGTCCTTATGTTAGGGAAATAACTCCTTCCCGACTCCAATCTGGCAATCGCAATAATCCCTGGATCGACGACCCTACTCCAGAACCCTAGTCACTATAACTTGTTATATTATTACGCTCCAAGAAATGCATCCAAACCCTTTTTGAACTCCGTTATTGAATTCAACTTGACAAGTTCCTCTGACAGAGAGTTACACAGTCTCACTACTCTAACAGTAAAGAATCCTTTTCTATTTTTATGTAGAAACTTTCGTTCCTCAAGACGTAGAGGATGCCTCCTTGTTCTTGATACAGTCCTAGGTATAAATAAATCTTGAGAGAGATCTCTATATTGACCTTTAATATATTTAAACATATTTATTATGTCACCCAAAAATAGTATTTTCTCTAAACTAAATAACCCTAATCTTGCTAATCTTTTGGGGTATTTCAGTCCACCCAATCCTTTTATTATTTTTTGTTGCTCGGCTTTGATCCTGTTCAAGCTCTACAATGTCGTTCCTGTGCACTGGTGCCCAAAACTGTACACAATATTCCATGTGTGGTCTAACCAGTGACTTGTATAATGGGAGAATAATGTTCTCATCATGTGCAGATATGTCCCTTATAATACATCCCATAATCCTATTTGCCTTGGCAGCTGCAGCCTTACACTGGCTGCTCCAATTAAGTTTACTGTCCAACAGGATTCCGAAGTCCTTCTCCATGTCACGTTTACCCAATGTTTTCTGTTTAACATGTAATCATGGAATGGATTTTTCCCCCCCAAGTGCATAACCTTGCATTTATCTGTGTTAAACCTCATCTGCCATTTCGCTGCCCAGGCTTCCAACTTTTCCAGATCCCTTTGTAATAACACATTATCCTTTATTGTGTTGATTACTTTACAGAGCTTAGTATCATCTGCAAAGATCGATATTCTACTGTGTAATCCTTGTGTGAGATCATTAATGAAAATATTAAAGAGGATAGGGGCCAATACTGAACCTTGTGGTACCCCACTAGTAACAGGGATCCAGTCTGAGTACGTACCGTTAATTACCACCCTTTGTTTTCTATCACTGAGCCAGTTGCTTACCCCTGTTGCACACATTTTCCCCCAGTCCAAGCTTACTCATTTTACTTACCAACCTTTTATGTGGAACAGTATCAAATGCTTTAGAGAAATCTAGATATATGGCATCCAATGCTTCACCCCGATCCAGTCTAGAACTAACTTCCTCATAGAAGCTGATGAGATTAGTTTGACAAGACAATCCTTCATAAACCCATGCTAGAACGGCGTTATACATTTATTTTCAGTGAGATACTCCAGGATAGCATCTCTTAGAAAACCTTCAAACATTTACCCACAACAGAGATTAAACTTACCGGCCTACATTTTCCAGGATCACTTTTTTGACCCCTTTTTGAATATTGGCACCACATTTGCTATGCACCTATCCTTTGGGACATACCCCGTTATTAGACAGTCCATAAATATTAAGAATAAGGGCCTATTGGGTAATCTGGGAATCCATGCCTGTCCAAAATGCGATAGCCCGCACGCAAATTTGTTTCACTGCCTATGGTTGTGCCCACAAATACAACAATTCTGGACACGGGTGCGAACCTTTGTAATCACTCATTTGCTACCTACTTGCCCGCAAGATGCGCCCTGGGGAATCTTTGGCATCCTCCCGCCAGATTATAACACTATGCCAGCGACATCCAAAAAGTTGTGGTTCTATATCTCAGCGCAACTCGGAAAGCAATCTTACATACTGGATACAGCCCAACCCAGCCACCACATGTTTATTTTTGGACAAATTATCCCATATTTTCCGTATGGACTGGGTGGAAGTGGCATCCCCAAAAAAAAAAAAGACCAAACAATTTTTTTCAGTATGGAAGCCGTTTATTGCTATTCTCCCAACCCACATACAACTTAAACTAAAACGTTGCTTTGGCCTTACCACATGGTATTTACAAAACCAACTCATAGGAACCCCACTGATCCCCTAAGAATGGAGACTCATAATACATCGTACATTCTCCAACTTGTCCCGAAGGTGAATCGGGTGTCCACCCTGTGCACTCCAGCTGCGGGTATTGTAAGTTGTCTGTCTTGTATGTCTTCCCACTCCCTTTTGTCTGTCGGTCTTACTCCCATTTTGTCTTTACCATGATGTTCTTTGTCCCCCTTGCTCATAAACTGTTAAGATCTTGCATATAAGATTGAGCTCTATGTTTGCTCCACTGTATTGCATTATGTGATGATACATGACTGTTCGAGACCAATTTATTTTGTATTGGAGGAACAACACGGCTCTTTGACACCCGGCGGGGGAGTCGTTGATCTCCTACCTAGCTGTTATACATACCCATCATGCGTACATTCCCCGCACAGGTGCGGTTGGAGGTAGTGGTGACCACGGGTAGAACCCGACGGACGACAACACGGTCACCGCGGTACCCATGACCAACGACGCACCTGCTGCGGCCGGGGACCCATCGATACTCCGAGGGTGATGCCCGGGTACCTGCTCCGTGCCATCTGCTCCGGTTGTAGGTTGCCATAGGGACAATCTCCCGGCGAATAGAATATCACATTTGACTTTGTTGTTTTACTACGTTCTTATTATCAGCATGAACTGGTATTATCTTTCAAGATAAGATGTATTTTCGCTCAATGTTCTTGAACCATGTGGGGACACAGTTACTCCCCTTGTTTAAATGTTTTCATGGTTTTTCTTTAATGTAGACTTTGAAAAATTTAATAAACACATCTTAAAAAAAAAAAGAATAGGGGCCTAACTATGGCATTAACTGCTTTAGGACACGTGGGTGTATGCCATCAGGACCTGGGGATTTGTCTATTTTAATCTTCTTAAGACGGAGCTGCACTTCTTCCTGGGTTAGACAAGAAACATTTAAGGTGGAGTTTACTTCATCCCTCTGCTCATCAACAGAAAGGTCATCCTCCTCGGTAAATTGTGTAATAGGTTTGCTTTTTTCTCATCACCCTCTACAGTCTCTCCCTCAATACTTTTCAAAGGGTCAACATTTTCTGTAATAATCTTTTTACTATTTATATAATTAAAAATATTTTGGGGTTAGTTTTACTTTCCATGGAAATATATCTTTCTGTCTCCAGTTTTGCTGCCTTTATCATTATTTTACATATTTTATTTTTTTCCTTATAGCTTTTTAGTGCCTCTTCACTGCCCTCCTCATTGAGTAGTTGAAACGCTTTATTTTTGTTATTTATTGCCTCCTTTACATCTCTGTTGATCCACATTGGGTTTTTCCTGTTTCTAATTATTTTATTACCATAAGGAATGTACCTCTCACAGTGGGTGCCTAAGATGTTTTTAAAAATATCCCATTTATTATTTGTTCTGCTATTTTTAAACAACTTGTCCCAGTCAATACGGTTTAGGGCCTCCCTAAGCAGAATAAAATTAGCCTTCCTAAAATTCATTGTTTTTGTGGCTCCTTGACAAAAAACTCTATTGAAGGATAAATGGAAATTTATTATATTATGGTCACTATTTCCTAGGTACCCCTCAACCTGAACCTTTGTACTCTGTCAGGTCTATTAGTAAATATTAAGTCTAGAAGGGCCTTTCCTCTAGTCGGTTCCTGCACCATTTGGGAAAGGTAATTATCTTTAGTTATTGACAAAAAAATGTTTCCTTTATGAGAGCTACAGGTTTCAGTTTCCCAAATTATGTCAGAGTAGTTAAAGTCGCCCATAATAACAACCTCATTCTGATTCGCTGCCTCATCTATTTGCCAGAAGAGTACATCTTCCATGGGTTCTGTTATATTTGGGTGCCTATAGCAGACCCCTATTAGAATTATATTATTGTTGTTACTTCCATGTATATTTACCAATAATGAATCCACATGTTCATTACCTGTATCTATATCTACCTGCAGTGTTGGCTTCAGACAGGATTTTACATAGAGACATACACCTCTCCCCTTCCGGTGTTTTTACGATCTCTTCTAAATAGACTGTAACCCTGTAAGTTAAGCCCGTAGCTCTCGTCCATCCATGTCTCAGTTATCCCCAGTATGTCATATTTTTCTTCAGCAATTAACAATTCTAGTTCATTTATTTTGTTGGTCAGACTCCTAGCATTGGCCAGCATGCAATTTAGAGATTTTTCAGTTTTAATTCCTTTCTCCCTGTTCTTTTTAACTATTGCTACACCCCCTCCATCCACTCCACCCCGTTTTATTCCTAATTCCCAGCTCTCTATGTTCACTATCTTGCACGCTATATTTGTAGTTGTCCTCGCCCCAGTCCCTAGTTTAAATATTACTCCAACTTCCTGGCCATTTTGTCCCCCAATACAGCTGCACCCTCCCCATTTAGGTGCAGCCCGTCCGTAGCATAGAGTCTGTAGCCAAGACAGAAGTCAACCCAGTTCTCCAAAAACCCAAATCCCTCTTTTCTACACCAATTTTTGAGCCACTTATTCACTTCTCTAATCTCCCGCTGCCTCTCTGGTGTGGCCCATGGAACAGGTAATATTTCTGAAAATATTACCCTGGAGGTCCTTGCCTTGAGCTTTTGGCCTCATTCCCTGAAAGCGTTTTTCTGGACACTCCACCTACCTCTGACTTTGTCATTGGTGCCAATGTGTACCATTACAGCTCGATTCTCACCAGCCCCACCCAGTAATCTGTCAACCTGATCTGCAATATGTCGAACTTTAACCCCAAGTAAACAACATACTGTTCGACGATCCCGGTCTTTGTGACAGATTGCCCTGTCTGTTCCCCTAATAATGGAGTCCCCAACTACTAGCACCTGTCTAGTCTGCTCTGCACTCCTATTCCCCATCTTACTGGAGCAGACGGGGGTATTGTCTTGCTGCAGCAATGCTATTTCTGAGCCGACATCCCCCTAATCTGCCAATCTTGCAAATTTGTTGGGGTGTGCCAGTTCAGGATTAGACTCCCTGACACTTTTCCTCTAACCTTCTTTCTAACTGTTACCAAGCTAGCTGCCTCATGCCCCTTCCACACTCCAGCATCTACACCTGCGAGTGGGCAGCCGACTCGCTTCCAAGTTGTCCATATGATGGCCCAATAAACCTGCTGCTCAGTACTATTCCTCCTCGGGGCAGAGTCTACACGTTGTCTGTGCCAGAGACTCAGGCCATGTCAGCCTATATACAAGAGAACCTCCAGAAGGGGTTTATCCGCAAGTCTTCTTTGCTTTCCAGTGCCGGGTTCTTCTTTGTGAAAAAGAAAGTTGGTTCACTATGTCCTTGCATAGATTATGGAGGTCTCAACAAAATAACCATGAAAAACCAATATCCATTGTCACTAATCACCGAGCTCTTTGACCATCTCCATGGAGCCAGAATATTTTCTAAACTGGACTTGCGGGGGCCATATAATCTTGTGCGAATCCATGAAGGCCACGAGTGGAAGACTGTCTTTGATACCCGGGACGGGCATTTTGAGTACCGGTTAATGCCCTTCGGTCTGTGTAATGACCCAGCAGTATTCCAAGAATTCGTAAATAACATCTTCAGAGATCTCCTATTTTCTTGTGTCGTACCACAGGGGTCAGTATTGGGCCCTATTCTCTTTAACATTTTCATTAATGATGTTACACAGTGATTGCACAGTAGAATATCGATCTTTGCAGACATTTAGAGATGGGCGAATTTCTCAAAAATTCGATTCGCCGAGTTCGCCAAATTTTTCAACAAAATTTGTTTCGACCCAAATTTATTTGCAGCGAACCGCGTTAAAAAACAGCTATTTCCAGGCTGTAGAGAGCCTGTAGGGTGTTGTAGAACATTGTGCCATGCTCAAATATGCATAGGGAGCATGGTTTGGTCTTAATATAATGCTGTGTTTTAGTATGCCACACACATGACAGCCGGTGCTCTTAGAATCGCTTCACTCTAAAATTCCCTGGGCACTTACAGGGGCAAAACTGGGCAAAAAAACTGAAGTGGGAACGCAGCCTGACAAAGTCATGTCAGCGCCAGCTGGAAAGAAACGAGCTGAGGGCTAAGAACAGT
Organism: Phyllomedusa bahiana; assembly: GCA_025379985.1. Taxonomy (NCBI): domain Eukaryota; kingdom Metazoa; phylum Chordata; class Amphibia; order Anura; family Hylidae; genus Phyllomedusa; species Phyllomedusa bahiana. Next base: position 12,087 of record JAODAL010037979.1, on the reverse strand, counting down.
AAGGGGACGTCACAGCAGGGGTCACCCTGCGAGGCCACAGCTTTACCAGATGCTTCTACAGAATATGACAGAACCTGTTCTGTCAAACGCTTAAACATGTAGAGGCCCCCACGAATGAGTGGAGAGGGTGTCGGCAGTAATTGCGTTGACGTCTCTGATCATTTTGCCCTTCCATTCATCCATCAGTGTCTGTTTTCAGTCGGTCAATAATCCATCAGTATTGCCAAAGCCAAAAACAAACAGGAGTTGATCCAAAACAGAGATGACAAGTAAATATATTTGCATGTCTTCTGTGTTCTGTATCCACTCCTGCTTTTGGCTAGACAATCCTGATCCTTCTCATTCCTTCTGACAGGTGAAAAGAAGGGGAAAACCAAACATAGTGGCAACATCATAGAGTGGTGGAGGGTGGAAAATGCATTAGGAAACCACAGGGTGTTCCAGTGAGACAGTGGTCAATTGGCAGCAGCATGAGTAGGCCACAGAGTGGCACAAAGACAAAGTGTGGAGGTGGCAACTGTCACGGGTGGTCCTGCGAACCTCGTCCTGGTTCGCAGGCACACCCATGTGTCCTCCGCCAACAGCGCCGCTGCCCGCATGTCGGGCAGCGGGCACGCTCACTCTGCCGGCCGGGATCCGCCTACTTACCCGGCCGCGCTCCTGCTGCAGTTGCAGTCTCCCGACGCGTGCGTCCCCGCTCCCTAGGGCGTGTGCACGCCGGCTCTGTGAAATTTAAAGGGCCAGCGCACCGGTAATTAGGTATTGCCGGTTGCTGCCCTTATTTAAGCCTGCCCCTTCCTGAGTATTGTGCCGGATCTTTAGTGCCAATTGCCCATTGAGAAAGCGTTCCTGAGTCTTGTCTGATTACGTGTACCTTACCGTTTGCCTCCGTTCCTTCGACCACGAATCTTGCCGCCTGCCCTGACCTTCCTGCCTGTCCACGACCACGAACCTTGCCGCCTGCCCTGACCTTCCTGCCTGTCCCCGACTACGAGCCTGCCTTACGATTTTGTACCATGCTACACCTCGGCTGCCTCCGCAAGCAAGTCACGTCAGGGGTAGCGACCTGGTAGACTCCCGCCGCAGCAAGTCCATCCCGCTTTGCGGCGGGCTCTGGTGAAAACCGGGACCTACTTAGATTCCGCTCCCTGGCGTGGCTTACGCCATTGCTTGCGGTAGTCCAGAGGATGCACTACTACCGACCGTGACAGTAAGATCCGGCCATGGATCCCGCCAAGGCGCCTCTGCCGCCCGACACTGACCTCACCACCATCGTGGCTCAGCAGTCGCAACAGATCGCTCAGCTAGCCCAGCAACTCAGTCATCTCTCCGCCATGATGCAGCAGTTCCTGGCCGCTCAGCAGCAGCAACCCGCTCCCGTGGCTCCCGCTGCACCTTCGGTTCCTGCACCAACCGCTGGCCCGAGGCTCCGTCTGTCTATGCCGTCCAAGTTCGATGGGGACTCCAAGGCTAGCAGGGGCTTTATCACCCAATGCTCCCTGCACAACGAGTTAATGGGCAACCAATTCCCTACCGAAGGGTCAAAGCTGGCGATCGTGCTTAGCCTTCTTTCTGGAAAAGCACTGGCTTGGGCTACCCCCCTCTGGGACAGGGACGACCCGATCACAGCCAACCTTGCCACATTCCTCACCGAGTTCAGGAGTGTTTTCGTGGAACCTGCCCGGGCATCTTCTGCCCAGACCGCCTTGTTAAATCTGCGCCAAGGGGACTCATCTGTAGGCGATTATGCGGTACGGTTCTGAATTATCATGGAATGAAGCGCCGTTGACCGCCACCTTCAAGAAGGGCCTCTCCAGCCACATCAAGGATGTCCTGTCCGCCCGGGACCTCCCGTCTTCTTTGAGAGACCTTATCTCTCTGGCCACTCGGATTGACATCCGTTTCTCGGAACGCCAGGAAGAGCTCCGGCAAGAACGAGAACAGACTAGACCCCGTCGTCTCCCTTGTCTGGCTCCAGTATTCCAAAGGCCGCCACAGTTGCCCTCTCTGCCTGCTGCCGAGGAGGCCATGGAAGTGGATAGAGCCCACCTGTCTGCACCGGAGCTAACCCGAAGACATGAGGAGAAACTTTGTCTGTACTGTGGCAGTTCAGACCATTTCCACAGATCTTGCCCACTGCGTCCTCAGCGTCCGGGAAACGGGCGCACCTAGGGTACGTGGGAGAGGCGTCCCTAGGTGAGAGCAAGGCCTCTCCTCATCTGACCATGCCCGTTATCATCGGCAATGGGTCAGGTTCCCAGTTTCAAGTTGCTGCTTTCCTGGACTCTGGGTCGGCTGGAAATTTCTTGGACGCTGCCCTGGTGTCCCAGCATAACCTCCCCGTGATCCGCCTAGAGAAGCACCTACTAATCTCCTCGGTCAGTGGAGAAATCTCAGTGATCCAATTTGGTTCATACGCAAGTCCTCCTCTCCAGCTGGGGCTGGGTTCTTTTTCGTGGCTAAGAAGGATGGTTCCCTACGTCCTTGCATAGACTACCGAGGGCTAACAAGATCCGGTAAAGAACCGCTATCCTTGCCCCTGATCACGGAGCTTTTTGACCGGCTACGGGGTCCAAAATTTACAAAAATTGGATCTTGGGGGGCTTACAACCTATATGATCGTAGGAGGATAAGGGGAAGACCGCTTCAACACTTGCGCGGGCACTTTGAGTACAAATATGCCTTGGATCTGCAATGCCCCAGCCGTTTCCAAATTTTTCAATGACATATTCCGGGACCCCCTGTACCTGGGGTTTTCTCCCCTGGATGATTTCTGTTGTTCTCTCCCTACCTTGAGTCCCAGCAAGTTCATGTCGACAAGTCCTAACGTCTAAGGGCAACCCGCCTCTATGCCCAAGTGAGAAGTGTCTGTTCCATCAGAAACCCTTTCCTTTCCCTCGGCTACCTCTTTCCGACAGGGCCTGGATGGCCCCCGCTAAGTTGTCTGCCGTCCCCACAGGGGATCCCGTGGGTCTCCGAGCCATAAAAGGGGTTCCGGGGGTTTCCCCAACTATTACGGGAAAATTTATTTTCTTGTGGTGTCTCCCATAGTGGCTTAACCAAGAAGAACGCCAATCCTAAGCTCTGCCACCGCAGCAGAGGGGCCTTCCCCCAAAGTTAAAGTCTCCCTTCCCCCTCTGCGCCTGGTCTGGGCCCAGATATGGAGAGACCGTTTTTCTTGAGGTGAAGCCTCCTTGGTGGGGGGGGGCTGTACTCCCCCAAAAAAAGGGCCCCAAAGGCAAGCCCCTCACTTGGGGGGTTTTTTCTCTAAGGGTTTTTTCGCCGCGAAAAGGAATTACTCTATTGGCGAGGATTATGGTCTAAGCTGGCCTTTGAGGAAGGGGCGGTATCTCTTGGAGGGTGTCGTCACCCCGGCCATCTACAGCCCATAAAAAACTTTTATATCTCCAAACAGCTCAACGCTTAAAAATCCAGCCGGGGCTCCCCCGGGCCCTTTTTCTTCTCCCGGTTTAATTTTTAATCATTTTCGCCCTTCCCCAAAAACAAATGTAAGGTGGCTTTTTCCCGTGCTTCGGATGTGCGGGAAAACGAACCACTCCACGGCACTTATCCCCCAGAACGGCTATTCTCCCGCACCTGTAGATTCGCGTATTCCTCCCGGCAAGAAAACGTTTCGCCCGGCTCTTGGGAAAAAGGGATAGGTTGGGGGTAAATTCCCCCATGGCTGGACCCCCAGGGGTGCGGGTTTTCTTGCTCCCTCACTCTCGTTTTATGGTGGCCGGGTCTAGTCCAAATGCGTAGTTCGTGGGATCCTGCGTTTCCCTGTGCCCGAACAAGTCCCCTCGCCTCAACCCGGGCGGGTCTGCCCCTACCACTGCCGATCCCAGCTTCCTTGGCCCCCCATGTGGCCTGGACTTTACAGGATCTCTTTTTTCCCTCTGGTAACCCCGGTCTGGGTAGTTACAGACCGGTTTTCAAAATGGCTCACTTTATTCCTCTGCCGGGCCTACCCTCAGCCCCTCGCCTTGCCACCCCTATTTTTCCAAACACATTTTCGGCTGCAGGGCTTTTTCGGCAATGTTTCGGACTGGGGGGTGTCCAATTTGTTTAAAGGGTTCGGGCGCTCCCTCTGTAACCAATACAAGTAAAAACGGACTTTACTTGGGCCCCAACACCCTCAGCTAATGGGCAAGGGGAAAGGAGTTAACCCAGACTCTAGGCTCTACCGCGCCATTTTGTCTCTGCGGTCAGGACGATTGGTCAAATTTTTTTACCGGGGGAGTTTTCCTACAACTTTTAAACCCGGGAGCTGCGGGGGGGCGCTCCTTTCTTCATTTCTACGGCGAAAATCCCCCCCACCCTCCCCCCTTCTGTACCCCTGGGGGTCCCTCCCGGGAGGAGCTGGTCCGGAAGCAAAAAGCCCATTTTCTACCCGGGCTCCGCTCGTCCCAAAGGTACAAGCTGACAAAAAGCGTAGACCCCCGCCGATTTTATCTCCTGGTGCGGGGCTGGTTGTCGGCTAGATTATCCCCCTAAAGGTTTCCCCGCATAAGCTTGGGCCCCCGGGTTCCTGGGTCCGTTCGAGTGCTAAACCCAAAAACCCGGTGGGGATACAAGCTCCCCTTCCTCCACTATGCGGGTTCCGAACCCCTTTCCCACGTCTCCTTCTGAAACCAGTCATCCTAAAATTTTCTCTCGGTAGTTCTCCTCCCCTCTGGGGCCGATGCCCCAAATGTCTTTACTGTAAAGGAATTCTGGATATGAAGACGACCAAGGGAAGCGGTTCTTCCCTTTGACTGGAAGGGGTTGGGGCCCGAAAAAGAGGCCTGGGAACCCAAAGACAATATTCTGGACCTAATTTTTTCAGAAGTTCCTTTTCGGGCCCAGAAAAAAAAGGGAAAGGGCCGAAGGGGGGGGGGGGGGTACTGTCACGGGGGCCTGGAAGTGCGGCAGAACCACAGTGAGGCAAAGAGGGCCCCGCCGGGGAGTACCGGCAGCAACGCAGCAGCTTGAGGGGTACGTTGGCAAATGGGGCCTTGGTGTGCGGCGGCAAGCAGAGAGGTCGGAGTGGCACAAAGTGGAGGGGGCGGGGGCGGGCGCACCATAGGTCATAGAGTGGCCCAATTTCCGTGTGGGGGTTCCAGCCGGACACAGCAAGAGGGCGAAATGGCCAAGACATGTTAGGGGTGGGGAATACCATCCCGGAAAGATGGTGGGGGGATTTGGGAAAAAACTACACAGATTTGGGTCGGGGGTGGCAGCACTGTGGCTGGGGGTATTTGTTGGGCCTTTTCCTTTTTGGGGACGTATGGCGATTAATCTGATGCAAACATTTGGGGGGGAAACTTCCCTCCATGCCAAATCGCAAAATCGCCCCCTTTCCCCTTTGGGTGGCAAGGGGGGGCTCCCCGGGGGGAAGATTTCCCCGCCAATAAAGCCTTTTCCCGATGGGGAGGCCTTTCCACCCGCCTGGGGAAAATTCCCCATAGTTTTGGGGTGCCCATAGTCCAGGGGTTTTTTAAATGGGGTGAAGGGTGCCAATTGATCAAAACCCACCTTTTCCCCCCCCCCCTCCCCATTAAAAGGGTTTAAGCCCCGTTTTTGGGGGGAAAATGGTTTACCCCCCTTTGGGGGAGGGCGGGGGGTTTAGAACCCCGGTCGACTGTCGGGATGGAGATGCCGCACATAGGAGCCCCCAACGACTATACAGATTTCTTTAGTACGCCATTTTTTCCCCCCCTCTCGGCAGCTGGGAAAAAGGCTCCCATTTTTGGGCCGGGGGGCGAGGGGCCAAAAGGGGGGGAGGCCAGAAGTCATCCCCCTCCGGATGGTGACTATTGGCTTCACTACCAGGCAAATCAGCATCTGCGGGCAAGTGACCCGGGGGACCCCGCCTCCATCTCCACTGTATACGCCACGGTGCTTTGGGTATTCCTGCTTCCCCTCTCCCTCTACCTCCTCCGGCTGCTCCTGCTCCTCCTCTCCTGTCACCTGAGTAGAAAAACCACTCATTTCACCAGACACTGCTTGTGCTCCAATGTCCTCCTCCTCCAGTTCAGCCCCCACCGGACTCATGTGGCCGTGAGATGTAGGCACCACGTCTCCAGTCCCCTGTCCAGACAGATTTTGCAGCATCTGTTCCAGGACATGAAGCAGTGGAATGACGTTATTCATCCCGTAGTCCTGGCGACTGAGAAATAACATGGGCTCTTCAAAGGGCCTGAGCAAACGGCAGGTGTCACGCATGAGCTGCCTCTGGCTGACATCAAAATTCCACAGGGGAGTTCTCCTATCCGCTTGCATCATCAAAAAGTCTTTAATGGCCTTTCTCTGTTCATACCGTCGGTCTAACATGTGGAGCTGAAATTCCAACGGGTGGAAACATTGCATATCAGCCTGTGTTGGGGGAGGCCGTTCTGCCGCTGCAGCTCGAGGAGGGTGTGCTTGGCTTTGTAGGAATGGATAAAGTGCATGCACAGTTTCCTGGCCATTTTTAGAATGTCTTGAAGATGGGTGGAAGACTTCAGGAACCTTTTGACAACCAGATTGAACACGTGCGCCATGCAGGGCACATGGACCTCGGTTCAGCGCGGACACCATGTTCCTCCCATTGTCTGTCACCATGGTTCCTATTTGCAGTTGGCGCGGAGAAAGCCAGGAATCGATTTCATGTTGCATGACGCGGAGCAGTTCCTCCCCTGTGTGACTTCAGTCACCCAGGCAAATCAGGTGTAGAACTGCGTGACACCACTGTGCCCGGCACATGTGGTATGATGGAGCAGCACTTGACTTGTGGAGGCTGAGGTGGAGGTGGAGGAGGAGGCGGATATTGGCGCAGGAGCAGCAGTTTGACAACGTGGAGGAGAAAGTGGCGTCTCCTGTCCAAGTTGTTGGTGTGGCTGGGCAGGAAGCACATTCACCCAGTGGGTCATAAAGGACATGTACTGTCCCTGACCGTAGTTACAGCTCCACACGTCCTCACTGCTGTGCACCTTGGAAGAAACCGATAGGCTCAAGGACTGGCCCACCTTCTTTTCTACATATGTGTGAAGGGCTGGTACTGCCTTTTTGGAAAAGAAATTACGTCTTGGAACTCTCCATCTCGGCTCGGAACAAGCCATTAGTTCTCTGAACGGTGCAGAGTCCACCATTTGGAAACGGAGGGACTTTACCGCCAACACTCCGCACTGAGTGGCTACTAACGCCGCTGCCTTGCTGAGCCCCTGTGACGTTACTTTCTTGGATCTACAAAGTGAGTTTTTTCTACCCCGTGGCCATTTGGCTCACGACCTCGCACTGCTGCCACCCTGCTGACTTACGGCCACACTACTGACTTGCTGGCTGCGCTGCTGCCTGATACGCAAGCTGACACCTTCTTCTCCCGACGATGATGATGATAAAGCCCTTGCTTCACCCGGCTCCCAAGTGCGATCGGCCATATCTTCATCGATTTGTGTTTACCTATCACTGCTATTCTCCTCAACGGTCTCAGAATGCAGAGCCTGACTGCTTGCAACATAACCTCCCGTGCCACTCTCCAAATCAATACTTTCCCGCCTACTGCAAAAAGCAGCAGATGTCTGCCCCACCTGTTCGCTGCCAAGTAGCTGCTGACTATCCTCAAAGAGCTCTTCCTCGCTGTATAGTGGCGGTGAGCCCAGACCACATAGTAAATCTCTGGCGGAGGGAACCAAACGGGACACAGGTGGGTTGAGGACAGGTGAAGGCCACTGACCCGCTCCCATGCCAACTAAGGGTTGTGTCTGACGTTCCCACCGACTCTTGGCTGGGGTTGTCAGATGTCATCTGGGAGGAAGTGGATGACCTAGTCAACCAATCAAGAACCCTTGGGTTGCTGGTCAACACACGGCCGCTAGATGACACCGGCAGTTCTGGCCTCACCGAGTCACCCCTGCTGCGACGTCCCCTTACTGTGCTGCGACCTGTGCCTGCTCCAGGAATGTTTGTGCCACTGCCACTCGCATGTGATGAGCCTGCCACCTCTCTGTCTGACATACTGTTTGATCAAAAATGTACAGACTCTGTTTAATGAAGATATCTGTATATGATAAATACACACCCTGTATTTGACTCCAAATGAACCCACTAACAGGCTTGAGCAACCCTTGGATATTAAATCCCCTACAGAAATGAACAGATGAAATTTAGATGTATATAGGATTAAAAAACACACTGTATTTCCATCCAAAAGGACCCACTAGCAGGCTTGGGTAACACTTGGATATTAAATGCGCTCCAGAAATGACCAGAAGAAATGTAGTCGTATATGGGGGTGAAAAAACACACTGTATTAGTACAAATACACCACTAACAACAGGCTTAATTCACCTTTGTATATTAAATGCGCTCCAGAAATAATCAGAAGAAATTAAGTCTTATATGGGGGTGAAAAACACGCTGTATTTTATTACAAATAAACCCACTAACAACGGGCTTAAAGGGGATTTGCCAGGACACAAGTTTCTTACCTTCCTTATCAGCACAGGGAGAATGTCCAACAAATCACGCTGAGTTCATGAAGGCTGCGGGGCTGAGAGGGAGGGGGTGAGTAAGGAGTGAGGAATAAGGGGCGTCTCAAAACTTAAGTGAAATAAAAACAGTACAACAGTGGATTCTCAATACAGCAAGACACAGCCTCATAGACTGCACTTTCTACCCGGTGCCTTAAAAGCTCATTCATTTTGCCTGTCATCAGATAAGAAGTGTTTCACGCAAGCGCAGCCTGTCAGGTCCTGGGTCGTGTCTAGTGGAAGCTTTCAGGTAACTAAGGGGGATTTAGAAATGCTGTAGCTCTCAGAGTCTTCACTTTTGTAATCACATATATTTAGAAAAGTGATTAAATACCCATTTTGGAGGTTTCCACGTCAACATTACAACCTTACAACTTTTTACATGGTGGCAAAACCCCTTTAATTAACCCTTGGATATTAAATGCGCTCCAGAAATGACCAGAAGAAATGTAGTAGTATATGGGGGTGAAAAACACACTGTATTATAGTACAAATACACCCACTAACAACAGTCTTAATTAAACCTTGGATCAGGTCCGGTCCTAAGACCGGGCAGGGCGGGCAATCGACCAGTGCGCCAGCTGGCCGGAGAGCTGAGAGGGGCGCCGTCTGGACGGAGAGCTGGGGTGGGGGGGGCTATCACTGTAAGGTGCTGTGGAGGAGCGCTGAGGACGCCATACTATGTTAGTAGCCGCAGGAGGGGGCGCGGCGGCGGCGCTGTTTGAATTGCTTAGAGGGGGAGAAGCAGTGGGCGCTGTTACTGTCAGCATTGGTGCTTCAGGGAGCCGCTGCTGTGAGTGGCGCTGCGGCGAGTAAGGACTTACGTCCCGCCGGTCCTTGTGGGCGGTGCGCGCAGGACACTGAAAGTGTGTGTACCACTCGCAGCCCCCTGTATAAGGTTACATCTATGTAACGGCTCTGATCGGTACCTTTATATGTATGTGACATGTAGAGGTACCGCTCTGAGGTGTCACACATATGTAACCCCTCATGTGCCACTCACAGCCCCCCCACCCCCCTGTATAAGGTTACATCTATGTAACGGCTTTGAGTGGTACCTTTATATGTATGTGACTTGCAGAGGTACCGCTCTGAGGTGTCACACATATGTAACCCCTCATGTGCCACTCAACCCCCCCCCCCCTATAAAGTTGCATCTATGTAACGGCTCTGAGTGGTACCTTTATGTGTATGTGACATGTAGAGGTACCACACGGAGGCGTCACACATATGTAACCCCTCATATGTGCCTCTTATAGCCATATGATGCAGAATCAAAAATTGAATTTTTTTTTTCAAAACTAGTAAAACATTAAAAATTATAAAAATTGGGAACGGGTGGAATTATACAACCATCAGAATAAAGATATTCTATCATTTATACCACACCACAACAATACAAAATAGGCCAGTCATAAAAATTGGGGGTTTTTTTCTCCTCGTCTTTCCAGAGCCATAAAGTTTTTATATTTCCACATAAATAGACATATGAGGGCTTTTATTTTGCGGGACAAGATTTACTTTCTAATGATGTTATTCATATTACCATAGAATATACTGGGAAACCGCAAAAAAATTCTAAGTGGGGCAAAATGTGAAAACAAAGTACTTGCGCCATGTTTGCGGGAGTTTTGCTTTTTCAGTGTTCAATCTTCGGTAAAAATGATGTGTTCTCTGTATTCTACATGTTGATTCGAATCTGGCAATATGAACATGTAGGGTTTCGTTATGTTTTGGAATTCAAACATTTTCTATTTTTTAAATTTGCGTGGCGGCACCATTTTCTGCGACCAATAACTTTTTTGTACTAACACCTATGCACGTGAGTGAGGCAGCATTGTTTGTGGGCTGAAGGGTACTGTTTCTTGCTACCAGTTTGGAATGCATGGGTCTTTTTTTATTAAATTTATTCTAATTTTTAAGATACGTGAAATGACCCAAAAAAATCTGCAATTATGCCGTTTGGAATTTTTTTCTTCTACGGGGTTCAGCGGACTGGACAAATTATGCTATATTTTACTAAAGCAGACATTTTTGGACGTGGCAATACCAAATATGGATAACTCTTTTATTATTTTAAATAAATCAAAAACATGGCAGCGATAGAAGCATACACAAGGCTTCCAACTGCCGTGTTCACCAATCGGAACCCCGCGATTTCCCCATAGGGGCTCCTATTGTAGTGAGGCATCTTTGCCGCATCATCTAAGGGGTTAAACAGCGTGGAATGGTGGCGGCTCCATCCCGCGTTGTAACCATCGGGTGTTAGCAGCTAACACCAAGTGGCTGTGTAGAGGGATCTACAAAGCTCCTTACCGGCACTATGAAGTACTGATACGTCCAATGTCGGTAAGGAGTTAAATTCCACCCCACAAATTTTTTGTTGGCTTAAGAATACATTTATTGGAATTTGAATTGTAACACAAAACACGGCTATGTTGATGGTAACATAAAAATAATATGGCTTTTAGAAGGCAGAGATATAAAAACTTGAAATGAAAGTTCTGAACAGAACCTCTGATGCAAATGTGAACCATGTTTTTGATCTATTTTGATTATTCATTCATGTTATGCTATGATCAACCTTTTAAAGTAGTGGGTTTTTGGATATGTCCCCTTAACCAGCCCCTCTTCTATCACAGAAGCAGACAGTTGGTGCACACTGCCTATACTAACCTTCTGCTACCAATTCCGTAATAATTGTATAGAATGTTATGGGTGGTTTAATGTAGCATTATTAAAATCACCTCATTGAGAAAATTACATTTCTCTGCAACTACCCAGGTGCTAGCACAGTGAAAAACTGGTGTATCCCTGTAGAAGAAAAAGCGGTTCAACTGTACCACATTCTTTAAATGTAAGTAATTTTAGAAACATACCATCTTATCTACCTAGGGCAGTGGGTCTTAACTGGGGTCTATGGAATTTTTTTCTTTTTTTTACCTAAACTGTAATGGAAATGTATCATTTCATTTACTTTTGAATGTACTTATAAATGTATGCAATAAATTACAGTGGCATTAATTTTACATCACCTTACAGTTTTGACATATGTTGAAAAATCACTTAAGCCTTAAAGGGGTTGTCTTACTACAGACATTGATGGCATATCACTAGGACCGGCATCTGGGGAATGGGCCCCCAAAGCTCTCCGTTGGGGGCCCATTAGACTTCAATGGGAGATTCGAGAATAGTCGAATGGGTTTAAGACGGGAGAAATGAAGGTTGTAACCATTTTGAAATTTTTAATTTTTGTTTATGTTGTTGAATTATGCAAAATTGTGTTATAATTGGAGTTATACTTTAAATACATGATAATCACCCATAGACTATACTCACGTGGGCGTTGGCTATTTATCTCTTCATGGCTGTTTTAAAACAGCCTTGCAGAGTGCACAGATGCACACTAATTGTGCAGCTGTGGGAGTTGAGAGGCAGCGACTGCGCCCTCCCTGAGAAAGCAGGAAGGGTTTATTACCATCCCTGCCTTCTAAATCATTTTATATACAGTGCTCATTGAGCACTGTATGTAAAGATAGGCAGAAAGACAGGAATAATAGAGCTCAGATTGGTAGATAATGCCGGGTTTTTTCTA